>OV725080.1:3766538-3786842 GCA_928085145.1 Nezara viridula
TACTAAAAAGACTAACAGCTGAATCTCAAGATCTTTAGATAATATAAATATATATATATATATATATATATATATATATATATATATATATATATATATATATATATATATATATATATATACAAACTTCACTATTTTATTGGGAATAAGGTCACTTAATTATTATTTAATAAAATAATTAATGTTCATTTCCTCTGTTTATTGACGTTTCGATCCCGGTATTTCCTTTTTATTAGTCAACCATAGGATCCTCTTCAAAGCTAGAACTACAAATAGCTCAATCGATACACAATATTACTTCCATATGACTTTAATAACAATTATTTAAAAATGTTTAACCTACTTTAAAAAAATAGAGCTTCGATCAGGCCAGGGACACACCGACAGCCTCAGCACCGTCCACTAGCACATATATTAAGCTACTCTTAATACTCTTAAGCACATATATATAAGTAGCATATATATATGTCGGTGTGTCCCTGGCCTGATCGAAGCTCTATTTTTTTAAAGTAGGTTAAACATTTTTAAATAATTGTTATTAAAGTCATATGGAAGTAATATTGTGTATCGATTGAGCTATTTGTAGTTCTAGCTTTGAAGAGGATCCCATGGTTGAGTAATAAAAAGGAAATACCGGGATCGAAACGTCAATAAACAGAGGAAATGAACATTAATTAGTTTATTAAATAATAATTAAGTGACCTTATTCCCAATAAAATAGTGAAGTTTGAATTTAATACTCAAAGGTCGATGAAGGAAAAGTTGTAAATATATATATATATTTTATATATATATATATATATATATATTTTATATATATATATATATATATTTACAACTTTTCCTTCATCGACCTTTGAGTATTAAATTCAAACTTCACTATTTTATTGGGAATAAGGTCACTTAATTATTATTTAATAAACTAATTAATGTTCATTTCCTCTGTTTATTGACGTTTCGATCCCGGTATTTCCTTTTTATTACTCAACCATGGGATCCTCTTCAAAGCTAGAACTACAAATAGCTCAATCGATACACAATATTACTTCCATATGACTTTAATAACAATTATTTAAAAATGTTTAACCTACTTTAAAAAAATAGAGCTTCGATCAGGCCAGGGACACACCGACATATATATATGCTACTTATATATATGTGCTTAAGAGTATTAAGAGTAGCTTAATATATGTGCTAGTGGACGGTGCTGAGGCTGTCGGTGTGTCCCTGGCCTGATCGAAGCTCTATTTTTTTAAAGTAGGTTAAACATTTTTAAATAATTGTTATTAAAGTCATATGGAAGTAATATTGTGTATCGATTGAGCTATTTGTAGTTCTAGCTTTGAAGAGGATCCCATGGTTGAGTAATAAAAAGGAAATACCGGGATCGAAACGTCAATAAACAGAGGAAATGAACATTAATTAGTTTATTAAATAATAATTAAGTGACCTTATTCCCAATAAAATAGTGAAGTTTGAATTTAATACTCAAAGGTCGATGAAGGAAAAGTTGTAAATATATATATATATATATATATATATATATATATATATATATATATATATATATTGAGAATGTATAAGATATTTCCAGTTTAATATATAAGGATTATATATATATATATATATTTCAGATAATATAAGGATTTTTTTTTATAATAATGTTTTGGGATTTAAATCAGTTAGCTTAGTAGCTAGTTCTTGGCACCTGTAGGCATAGAAAGAGCTGCAGGTGTGAAGAACGTTCTAAGCTATTTTTTAAAGACGATATTTGCTCCCGTGATGACGGTTTTATAGCTGTAGTTTATTCGTTTTAGGCCCAAAGCAAAGATAAAATCATATTCTATGACAGCATATATTTTTGAGAGCCTAATTTATGACTGTGTATTTTTTCTCTAAGTTTTCCGTCAACTAGTACAATGATCGAGTTGAAAGAAATTTGTAAATATCACGTTAAAAAGAAATCTGGTGCGTGAAACACACAACTTTCACTTACTTCTTAACTTTGAATATACCTTATTTTCTGGCTATGTTGGGCTGTTATAAAATTTTTTAAATTGCATTTTTAACTAAGATACAACTAAGAATTACAACTACAAAATCATAAATACTATCAAAATAACAAAAGTCCTATTTATTATATCACCGGTTGATTATGGATTTTACAATCCATTGAATATGGGTTATAGATTGGACGACTATTACTTATTAAACTGTTATTTTTCATTGCAAAGTTTATTAAAACGGAATTAAGAGATTTGCATTCTCTGTCATAGACAAATCAAAATTTGTCACACTAATTGTAAGTGGATACTGCTGGAATATCACAAAAGGAAATTTTATTAAACTATTCACTAATTTATGAGAAGGAGTATTCACTAAATTAATTTCCTAAAAGGTTACTTGATGATTTTTTGTAATAAACGGACAATAGATACCTAAATATTTAAATATATGTAATATATATATATATCACCTGTATATAAAATATTCAATATTATAATTATGCGAACAAAATATATTCAGGTACAGGAGGATGTATATTACGTTTTGCTTTTCGTCTTTATTTCTATTTAATTCAGTCGACGCGATGCAGTATAATATAACCGCCCTTTTATAAAGCGAGAAGGTGGTCAATGGAGCGGAAACATTGAGTGAACTATCGTAGGAAAAATAAAGGCATTTTGAATAGAAGAGGGGGGAAAAAAGAATCGGTCTTTATTAATGGAACCCAGAGAGAGAAAAAACACTGCCTGGGGGGGGCGACAAATGTTTCAGAAGAAATCGGTTCTCTATTGTGTTCATTGTCGCCCCCCCCCCTCTCACTGTTCTCCTAATAACGATTAGTTCTCTTTCTAACCGATATATCTCCTCTGTCTTCATCAGTCGCTTAACAGATGGGAATTTTTTAAAATTTTCAATTGAATGTTCAAAGTTGCAACAAAAAATTTTTATTAATTAAAACTACTCTTGGGGACCTAATTTTTAGTATTAAGTAAAATATTAAGTAATAATATATATATTTTTGTGGAGCGAACATTATCACGAGGTATATAATTTTGAGGGGGGATCATTTTTACGCAACCGAGTACTGAATCTTGGGGTACTCCTTCTGAGAGATACCTGATAGAAGATAAACTGACCCATATTGGACGAAGAAAAGCCTGTCACATAGGCATAGATTTTCCATTTTGTTTAGGGAGGGGGGAGCGATGAATCCTTCACCCCCTATCACAAAAAAAGACTCGGGAGTTTATAATATGTAAACAAATTGTGAATGATAATTAACAAAATCAACATAAGTATTATAAAAAAAACTAATATAATATTTTATTTATAATGGTGTAGAGATGGTTAATCATGATTATTATATGAGAAGGAGTTGGTCGGGGGAGGGGGGGAAGAGAGGGAAGGGTACGGTCAAATAAATATTAAAAATTAAAATACTATTTTAGTTTATAGTACTGTATTTATTTAACGGCATTTCCGACAAAAATCTTCTCAGCGCGAATCGGAGACTGGGAAATAAGAGTGCATAACTCACTGAACTATCCCATTTTTTTACCTTATAAACTACCTGTTTAAATACCTCTTTGTGATCTTAAAAATAATAATGTTTTGGTCGCAGCTGAAGTAAATGAGAAAATAATAAATTAAAAATTACCCTATTCCATTTTTTCATCTTAAACAAGACCAAAATTGATTAGGCATCAATCAACGTTACATTATTAGTGATAATTTATAGTGGAATAAATGATGATTAATGAATGATAAGATGATTAATCAAAGAGATGGACCGCGATAAATCCTCATAAATGATGATTGATTACTAACTCACTAATTATCTTACATCTCCGATTAACTTCAATTTGACACAATTTTTATAAATCAATAAATCATTTCTTTTTCTTTTGGCAACTTTCAGAGGAAAATCCTATAAGTAAAGAATAACTTTGAAATCACACCAAGAATATTACAACAGTAAAATCTTAATATCCGCGGCAAATACACCATCCCTTATCCTTCAACTAAGAATTTCCTTTTTTAATTTTTCCTATTTAGTGTGAAGTTGCTATTATTGCAATTAAAAGTAGTTAATAATGAATAAGAAATAAATATCAAATGTAAATTATTCAAAGGAATCTGAATTGGAATAAAATATTATTCATCATTCCTTATTCTCATTTTTAAACTTTTTTTTTAAATTATATTTTTATTTTATCTTTATTTGTTTTGATGGAAGATCCTCATACAATTAGAATCTATTTTTTTTTTTAACAAAACTGTTATGGTATTACATTTTTTAAATACATTTATTAGAACTAGTGATATGAGGTTTGTCTAAAATATTTTCTCAATATTCGGTAGTATCTTGTCTTATCCGAACGATTTTCTGGGGGAAGTAATATCCTGTTTCGTCCCTTTGGTGTTGATGTTTTGTGTTGTAGTTGTTGTAATTGTAGGCCTTATTACATTTATTTTTAGGCAATACCTTTAACACAAAGTTTATAACAATTTTGTGATTTAAGTGTGGCCATGTTTTAGACCATTCATATCTGTGAATCCACAGGCAATGGTCATTACTAAAACGAATATCAAATCTAGAGTGACAGTTTCGTGATATCAAAAATGAAAACCACAACGCAAGGTAAGAAGGTTATCTCTGTTGAAAAAAATCAATGAAGTTAAATTGCATTTTTATAATAAATTACAAATATTACAACAAACTTACTACAAGGATAACTTAAAAATCATATTTAGTAAAAAAAACAGACAGTTAAAATGTCGCCAATAATACAAAATCTAACGACAAGCTAACATAAAACTCGTTATAACACTGATAAGAGAGGCAGAGCGTATCGGCCTACAAGTAAATGAAGAAAAAATAAAATACATGATTATGAGCCGAAAATTCATCCCCAAGACCAGGATTTGCGTAGACGAAAAATCATTCACGAGAATAGAGAAATTCAAATACTTCAAGGAATGACCAACGGGCAGAAATAGACCAGTGTGTAGCTAGCGCGAACAGAGCTTTCTACTTCCTTTCAAAGCTATTGAAATCCCGAAAAATCTTGAGAAATCTCAAATTAAGGGTGTACAATACTATGACAAAATCAGTTCTAATATATGACTGTGACACCTATTTACTAACCAACATCCTAGAAAAAATTGTTGAAATATTTGAGAAAAGAATTCTCCATACAATAACGGGTGCGGTCTGGGAACACGTGAAGAAGAAAGACCAATAAAGAAATGCTTACAGATAGTGGTCAATCAATAAACCATGATGTGGATGGCACGGAAGTTAAGAAGGGCGGGACATGTAAGCAGTGGATAAATACAAGGCAAAAGACCACGTGTAAGGCCAAAAAGCAGATGTATAGATAGAATAAACAAAGATGCTACAGAGCTGCGTATAGATAAATGGAAAGAAATAGCTAAAGACAGACAAAGATGGAGCAGTTTTAATAAGGCGGCAAAAGATACATGTTTTGTAATGCCAACAGAAAAAAATATATAAAATATAACACTCCCAACAAAGCATATACACAATAACAATAACAAAATTTTATATATGATGTTAATATTAAACTATGTTTTAAAATTAAATTAAAAGATTACTCGCATGAATAAAGAAAACAAACAAGAAATAACAACTGAACAGGCTAAATTTTGCAAAAATATTCAAGGGACAATATTCCAGATTACTTTCCTAATTCTACATAATCATACTAGGAAGAATTATTTTTTTAATTTTTTTATTGAGACATATAATATTCTGTCTCATGGACAAGGATTATAGTGATAAATTTAACACATTCACATCATATATACAGAAAATATAAAATTAACAAAAGTAAAATAATAACTAAACCTATATGCAATAAAAAATAAAATAACCTAAAGATAAGTAAATTAAAAACATAAAAACACAGCCATACCTATATACAATATATACAATCAGGCAGGGAACCCAAAGCCAGGCTTCTCTCTCAACTATAGAAGGAAAAGCAGCTCTAACAGATCCCTAGGAAGAATAAAAATGAATTTGTGATTAAGTATATGCAAATATTATTCAAATGTAAGAAAAAAAAACACTCAATGGCACAAGAGATTGCGCATTGACGACTCCATATCTAAATGTTTCACGGTTATGAACACAATGGGAGGAAATGATTTGTTTGAAGGACGGAATTACTATCAAAGGCAGGCCGACCAAACATCTTCCAAAACGGAAAATCCAATCCCACATGGGAAGAGATGCAAGTTTCAAAGGCTTTGAAAAGAATCTCTAAGAGATGAAAAAAACATAATTTTCTGATATCTTTTATTTAACTCTGTTAACTACTTTACTCTCTTTTTGCCAAATCTTCAAAACTAAAACTAAAACAGAAATTGAATACATATACATACTTACTTAGGCCCATATGGACATACTCATCACAAATATACGGCATCGCTAAAAAGACCCACCTACAAAAACTTTAAACGTTCCAATCAAAATTATTGCGACTCATAACAAAAGCACCTTGGTACGTGACTAACAAAACTCTACATACTGACCTCCACTTTCCAACAGTTGACCAACATATAACGACCCTATATCAACGGTTTTACACAAATTTACATGGACATAATAACAGACTTATAAGAGACATGGCCACAGCTGACATACCTCAGAACATGAGCAGGAGACTAAAAAGGCGTTGGATGAGGGATCTCCTTCCTTAGACAACCTAAGTAATTGGAACACGTTGGGGAAGAGGTACTGCTGAGTACTTTCCTTCCCCATGCCTGTCATGTCATTATATCATTATCGCCATCACATTTGCTGTATGTAAACTTATTGTTTACAGGCGCAAATACATATTTTATAGACAAAAAAAAAACTCTGTTAGCTCAAATATTTCTATCCCATTAAAATTGTTCATACTCTGATAAAATGTTACTCCTAAACTATTATATATTGGGCATTTAAATAATACATGATGAAGTGTCTCTTTCCCGTAGTGTTGCACGTTTTGTACTCAAGTTGTGGAGTGATTCTTACAATTTTACTGTTAATTGAAAACTTGATCATGTTTTTTTTTTTCACGAGAGACAGATCTGCATTAATAATCTGGTATATTTGAAATTGACAGGTATCAAAAAATACAGGGAGATTAAACATTGCTAAAAAAAAAAAATTCAAATGTACATTATAAGCTGAACTATGCAATTTTATTACACTTATTTTTCAGAACTTTACAATTAATATTTACTCTTTAATTGACAATCGTTGATTGAAACGTGTCCTGCAGCGCAAGAACTAATAGAGGCCTTTGAGAGAAATGACAATAAACAATTCTACTAGAGGTTGAAACATTGTCGCATCATCATAGAAAAGGAGATAAAAAAAACAAACTAGTTTTGGGTTTTGATAACATGTCCTTTGAAATCACAGATAGGTAGGAGTCCTTTCATTTCATAGATTTAATAACTACTTTCTTTGTGCCTGTTTGATCAAAAGTGTACTGTTTCTAGTTGCTGCTAGGCCACTAGTTTGCAAATCAGTAGCGAAAAAGCATAATAATGTGAAATTGTAACTGAAAAAATTGTAATTTTAAAAAAATAAACAAAAAAAAAAAAAAGATTGTGTTTATTTAGTTACTTTAATACCAGGTTTTCAAGGGCACTTGGTGTACTTATTTCTGGTATCACCAAGGATATATAAGCCCTTATAATGTTAACATTTATTCACTTTTGGTTCATTATTGAAAATAATGAACCATTGTAATCGAACGAAAAATTGAAAAACTTAACCCCATCTCAAAACTTGAGGTTTTACGTTTCATCATGCTTTGAATTAAGAAAAGAATATTTTTTTTAAAGAATGAAAATTGTTTTGTCCGTCCGCCGTCCGCGCGTTTTATCCGAAACTACTGGGCCGATTTTTCTCAAATTTGGAATCAAAGTCAGAGATCATCCGAGAAAAATTCTCCTACATCGACATTACTATACTTTCCCTTTCAAGATGGTGGTATAGACTTTTGCGCCTAAACGAATGTACCGATTTTAATGAAACTTGGCTAAAGTCTTCTTCCCAAAGCTATTTAAATTTGTCTATATAACATACTTCAACGAAAAGATGCAGGAAAATAGTTTCGAAGCCTTATTCTCCTTCTCCTATTCTTGGCTTCTCCCTCAAATGCCGTTTTGGAAATTCTTTCCCTATTCATCCTTTTCATATGCCCATACCACTGTAATGTTCTTTCTTCCATTATTTATAGTATAATATATTTAACTTTAATCCTCTCTCTAATGGTCTCGTTTCTGATTTTTTGTCTCTTTGAGACTCTAGCCAACTTCCTCCGAAAATCCATCTCCATCTCTGGAAATAGTTTGCTCTGTGATTTCTCGACCGGTCACATTTCCGAACTATAGTTCATTGCGATCTTACCAGGGCCTTATATATTACTTACTTTACTTTAGTGAAAATATTTTCGCTTTAGAGAACTGAATTGAGCATACCAATGGCTTTCCGTCCGTTTATTTATCTTTTTTCAACATCTTTCATCGCTTTTCCATGGATTTCAAGTGTTGAACTAAGTTAAATTGGTGTACCCTACAAAGACCTGTATAGACTATGTCACTTAACTCATCGTTCTCTGTCGATATAAATTTGTTTTATAACAATTGTTATTATTAATATCCAGACCCCGTTGGTAATAGTGTTCGGTTAATTTTCTAAACATGTACGCAGGATGAGTTTGATATCGCGTACCAATTTTCCTAAAAAAAAAAAAAAAAGAAAATAGTTGAAATACGACAATTTGGAGCAATACTATGGTGCCTAGATACTTTTCATATATTCTACTGCAAAGGTATATATACTTTGTTTTGTTTTCTGATTGTCGAAAATGTGACTGAAGCAATGCTATTTTTCTTAGCAAATTACTAATGATAATAAAAACATTTTTGGCCAATAATATGAATCATCTTTTATTTATTTTTATAATGTTATTAGGAAGGTAATGGTACTTTAGATGTATAATTGTTAGGAAATAATAAACTACTGTGTTATAAATTGCAGCATTTTAACGACGTTTCGAGCAGTTTGCTTATTATCAAGTTATCAATAGTCCTAAAACATAGCGAATAATAATGTTTATTAATTATCTAATTACAATTAAGTTTATAATGCCAATAATACTGCGAGAATTTACAGAAATTCCATACTGAAAAAAATTGTATTATAGCATCTTATTATAATTAATTTGTAGTCGACAAAAATAAAATTTAACGTATTCCTCTCATTTTGCATAATACTTGTCAATCCTAAAAAATAAAAAATATGTTTTTCGGACTCAAAGAGGCTCTGAAACGTATAAATTCAGCGAAAACCGCATATTGGTAATTTGACCCGATTGCTATACTTTCCTTACATAGTATAGGTAGGAAAGTAATAAGTTAAAACATTAAAATTAAAAGTTATACTACCAGCACCAAGTCATCCCATAAAAGGTGATCCTGAGTTGTGTGCTCTTAGTGTCCTTACTGTCAGTGTATGTGTATAGTGTACTGTTCTGCTCTGTGTGAGAGTGTGCTGTGCACTGAACTCAGGAAACCAGGGGATCGTTAATCCCTACTAGTAGAGATCATCAACTAACCCTTGCGGGAATTAATAATAATAATAATAATAAAAGGCTTAGCGAATCCGAAGGTTCGATGCCGACACCACCAATCGCTTACTACACACCTCCCTCCACCGTTCACTATACAAACCCCGTCCCTTCTGATCGGCTTTAACGCAATCCACCTTCGCTTCGGTCTACCCCTCAAACGTTTACCGTTCGGTACAGAAAATAACAACCTTTTAGGAATTCTTCCATTACTAAGCCCAATTTACAAGCCCATTCAATTCGCCTCGATGTAATCTCCTTAATTATATTAACCGCCTTACCTCTCATGTTAACTCATCCATCTTCGGTCCGAATATTCTACTCCATTAAATTTATTCATTAATAAATAATAAATTATTGTAGCCTCCATTAGGGCCTTAATAATAAATATGTTCCTCACCTACGGCTTAGGGCAGGCGTTACCAAGCTGGCACAAGAGCTCGTGGGCCCAAATGTGCGAGGGAGCAAACTTGTGCCCGCCTATATAAGTTATAAAATTTATAAATATAAATGAATTATTTGAAAATAAAAATTCCTTTATGGAAATAATATTTTAATAAATCTCTTTCTTTGGTTGTAAAAAAATATCAATGGCACTGTTGGTAAAACTGCATTAAACTCATTTACTAACAAGTAATAGCTCATATCGCTTCTAATTAATTGTTAATTCTATTTTAATGTGTTAATATAATACTAGAAAACTATATAAAATTAATTAAATTCATTACATTTGGTGTTTAGCCTTTTTATATAGAAATATTTAAAAAGTCTATTAATAAACGTATATATTTCTTTTCATTATATTTTTAAATATAATCCAATATAAGCCAACCACCTAACACATAACCTATGGATGCTCCCGCAGATGAAAAATGGTTAGGAACCCTTTGCTAAGGGTAATTCACAAACTTTATTTTTCAATATAGCAATAGATTTATTGGCATTTACCCTCCTTCAATATTTTATCAGAAAGTTCTCTCTTAAAGTAAAAGGTATCTTTGTTCGAGGAGAGGTAAAAGGAAGCTAGGATTATCGGCCAATGCTATGTAATGCTTCTAATGGATTTCTCTTAATTATTTTAAGTATCCTTAAAATAGAGAATACTAAGGTAATTGGTCGTTTCAATTGATCCTATTAAGAATACTAGCAACCATTTTTAATGGACATTTAAATTAATTTATACAAAGATCAATATTTCTACATAATACTTTTTTGCGAAAATACTCTCTCAATACATGACAAGTAGTGTTGCCCAAAATAGATCTTGGTCTTACAATTTGACCAAGATCGGCTAATTATTTCAAGGTCATACTCGATTAAAAAAATGGCTTACAAAAATATTTTTTTTTTTAAAGTTTATTTATTGAAAAATATTACAATCTGTCTCAAGGAAATTTATAATAGTGTTCACAGATCACATTCACAACAAAAATATTTAACCGTTTAGCCTATATAACCTCATTATTTTGACAATTTGTGGGTGAAGGTGACGCCAAACGGCTCAATATTTTTGAAGGCCACCTTTTTTCTCGGCTTTGTGTTCAAGTGATGATTTAAGTTGAAAGCAAATGTGTATTTAAGAGTTTTTAGTACCTAATTAAATAGACAATGTTTACCGATCTCAAGTTTGAAAAAGCTCCGATTCCGAGAATTTTCGTAAATATAATATTTGTAGATTACGATGAGATAAAACTACTTACGAAGTTTTAGCCGAATGTTAATAATTTGATAAAAAGGGGACTGTACCATGGACTATATGTTTATGCTAATAAAACATCTAAATGCACCTGTCATATAGAATTTTTTATATATTGAGTAATAATATTTAGTATATATAGTAAATAGTACATGCAACACTACTTTTACGTACAACATAGTTACTGATTGATGTATTTCTAAGTGTGAATATTCTTTGCAAAATAGTTATTAATATTAAAAATATTAGTTTTGTAAATAGCACCTAATTAAAATTTTAATTTTGTCAATAATTTAATTTCTGTACTCAATTTTATTCTGGATAGGTTTTTTGATTTAGGATGATAATTTGAACTATTTGAATTGGAAATATACTAAAACAACGAGAAAAGATTTCATGAATTTATTTAAGGCCAAAAAAAAAAAAAAAAAAAAAAAGGATTTTACTGAGAAGACTTGATGAAATGCGGTCGCTGATTCAATAAACATTTTTCTATTCCCGGAGATTCTACTCCAAGAAATTTGAATAACGGCATTGATTATTTCGGAGCAAACATATATGAAAACTTCGTCATTTTAAGAACATAATTAAGATTCTAGTAAAATGATAGAAAATAAAAATCTACATTAAACGCATATTTTAAAATAATTAATCTTTATTTTTATGCTAACATTTAGCAATGTAAATAGTATTAGGCACTTAAGATTTTTTTTTTTTGCTTTAACAAATTTTTCATTTCCAGTAAAATGTATTTTGTTCCATTTTCAGAATTTTTATTTCTTTAATTATAACTACATAGTTAATTATTTTAAAATCATAGTTAATTCTTGTATAAAAAAAAACACCTTTATTTACTAAAGTTAGAAGAATAATCAAAATTAATAAGATGATTAATAAAAAAAAAAAGAAAAAAAAATTCAAACGACTGTTTCCTCCCTAAATTTTTGTATTCAACTAACCTTGAAATTGAAATTGAAACTATTTTATTGGGTAGTATAACGTAACGAAGAACGATAGTTATAATATGAAAAAAATACATTATAGAAAATATTAATAAGTTAAATAAATATAATACATAATAATAATGAGGCTTAGAGAAACCCGAAGGTTCGATGTCGATAATACCAAACGATGACCACATCCACCGGGCTCCGTCTAAACCCAAACCCGCTAAATTAGTAATAATAAGTTAAATAAAGTAAATTTAAAATAACAATATATCTTATCTCAACATTTTAAGAAAAAGAGAAAACATAAAACTTTTTTTTTCTTAAGTCAATGGAAGTGGCCAGTAGTGGCTATTAGTCCAGTCAATGAATGCTCGAAAAGGGGATATAGAAAGAAATAGCGGTAAATCATTGAAATCATTTTTCAAAATAATAATAATTTCAAAAATCCATAAACGTGCTACTTGGTCGAAATCCTAAATTTTATTTTTGCACTGCTCCTGTCAAGTAATCTTGTAATAAACATTTTTAATTAAAAATCATGCTTTACTTATAAATACAATTGTTTCACATAAATAATAATTTTTTATTTATTTATTTATGAATTTACAACTGTACATTTGATATACATTCAGCAAATGTGATACAGATAAATTAAATGACATGACAAGGCTTGTATAGAATCTACCCATTGGTAGCACTCTAATAAAGTTTCTAAATTAGGAGATCACGAGGCCATCTTCTCTTCAGACTTCTAGGAGTGTTATCAGGGATCTAGGAGGAAGCAAGGATAGAAACGAGAGGATTAGGATGGTTCCGAAGTTTATTATGGAAGGATAGGTATCTGGATTGTTCCAAATCGAAAACATATGGAATATTTAGGTCATTATGGGTTATTTTATTTGTTACAAAGTAAGGAACATTAAGGATTTTAAGAAGGATTTCGGATTGTAAAGATTGGATACGATGGTTTAGTGGAACCCCAATGGTCAACTCCGTAAGTCCAAATAAGTATTATTACGGTCATGTATATGAGTCTTTTGCAATTAATTGGAAGTTTAGAGTGTTTGTCTAGTAAGTGCTGAATTAGTCGGAAATGTCTAGAGGTTTCTTGTCGTTTCAGTCTGATATGAGAATAAATAATAATGAATAAATTGTGAAAAAGTAAAAATCATGCTTTGCAGAAAATTAAATTGAATATTAATATGTATGTATACCTTATTAATATACACATTTTTATATTATTTATTGAACACGTCCACTGTATTTTAGGCATTTTACGAATTAGGTTGAGAAGAGAGAGGAGAGAAAATGAGGAAGAATACGAGAAATGCATAAGGGGAGAGTAGGAAAAATTGTCAACAAATATACAAAATAATACATATGTATAAATAAAAAAAATGGTGTATACTATGTTCATATATATATTGTTAACACTATATAGAAATAGAAAATAGAAAAATAACTTTATTCTGGGACACAGTCCCTTGAGAATAACAAAATAGAACAAAATTAATATATTACATCTGGCCAAAATAAAATCAATCGAAAAAAAGAAATAATGTAAAAAAAAATATAAGGTAAAAATTCTATATACAAAACAAACTAAACTATATACAAAACCATTAATACTATGACAAGACACTTAAAGCTGTTTGCTCTTATAGACCAGTATACACTTTTACGAAAAAAATAAAGAATTAAAAAATAAAAATGTATCAAATTCTCTATTAAAATCAGCTCGAATGGTTAGCAACTATCTGACTGTTTTTGGGATAGGAATTGGAATAGGAGGGTTTTGAATGTGGATATGGATGGGGAATGTCGAATTTTGATAGGGAGGGAATTCCAGAAATTGACAGAGCGAACAATAAAGGAATTTTGGAATGAGGCCGATCTGTGAGAAGGCATGTAAAGGTTAGAAGGTCGAGATCTTGTGGACAGGGAATGGACTGAGGATTTGAACTGGAGAAGGTTGTAGGCGTAAGAAGGACGATGGTTGTTGATGATTTGGTAGAAGAAGGTACCTAGGAAATATTGTCTTCGGAAGTAGGGGAAAAGCCACTTTAACTCAGCGTAGTGGTGAGAAACATGGGAGTATCTTGGGGCCCCGATCACAAATCTTACGCAGCTGTTCATTAGTATATTAATATATTAGTACATTAGCTTTACGAAATTGTCCTTAATGATTAATAAGTACCTTGTGTTTGTAGGAACCTAACATAATTGGGCAGGACCCTTTTATGAAAATAAAGTGATTCTCTCTACATATTACATATCATATACCCGGATAGGAAATGCTGATGGTTTACTTATGTTAGTACAATCAGGAACTGTGTGTAACTGATAGCTATCAAGTTACATTAGGCTGTTACAAAGGTCGCAGCTAATCACTTTAGGCCTGAGGTGACCGTATTCGGTTACACATGATACAGTAACCAGAGATTTCCAAGTGGGTTTCATTGTAACGTTACTAGCATCCCATTGTTCTAAGGATTCCATTGGTTCAATTATTCCACTCAGGTCTTTATTTATTTATTTGTTTCTTTAAGCCATAATATGTACATGCCATGAATTTAAAATACGCGGATATGTTATTGTATTTAATTTAGAAAATACATTAGAAAATACCCGTTCCTTTTCACTCGCCTCCTGATATGGGCATGTTAGTAGGGCCATGTCGATTTTAAGTAAATTAATGTGTCCGTGCATCTTAACGTAGTATCTGGAGTTGTTAGTTGGTGCAACAATTTTACATTTTAAAATGTGCAGCTCCAATCAGCAGTCTGCTATAAAGGGAGATAGGAGAGGGATATAAAATTGAAATTATAATAATAAATCATAAAGAAATTATCGGTTTTTAATGCACTTCTGTAAAAAATCTCGATTTTGACAGAAAACTGTGCACTAACAAATATCATAAGATTGTACAAAGAACTCCTATTTTCTCAGCTATTGTAATAATCCAAAGAAATAAAAATTATTCCGAAAATTCATTCATGATTTGAGCCAATATATTTACAAATCACGATAAGTTTTGTTTTGAGTTTTAAGAGAAATTTAATAATTTTTCAAATATCCATGTGTTGGTGTGAGTGAATTTCCTCAAAGGTGAGGAAAATACGAGTAAAATTAAATGGTGGGAAAGAAGGGGAAAAAATAAGTGAGAATGAGACCTGTAAAACATTAAAGAAAAAACACATGTATATCAAGTAATAAAAAATAAAAATATTCATTAAATCAATACTGGAAAAAAAAGAATCCCCCTTTTGAACGTTTACAATTTATTATAGTGGAAAAAACATATATATATAAATTCAAAACAAACAAATGAAAAAAGATTATTAAGGAATAAAATCAAACATAAAATATAATATTCAGTGAAAAAATAAAATTGCACATCAAAACAAAACATAAATAAAATAAACTTCTATAATAAAGATTAAACCAAGAAAAAAAAATAACTTCAAGAAAACAAAATCAAATTTATATTTAAATGTCCGTAGACGGTGGGAATAAAAAAACGAGCCAAGTTGGAGGTTCTGCTTCCAATGAGGTTACCTCAGTAAAATATCAGGTCAATGGTGGGGAGCATCGAGTCAAAAGGCCTATCGATCTCGATCGACGACTGCCGATGCGCCGACTAGCTGTTGTTTTAAAATGGCGCTAGGCTGGTGCCAGGTTATGTGAGCTGAGTCTGGAGCTGGTGAAATGATGGCGGTAAATGTCCAATATGTTGACCATACATAAACGAAGGCTCGCTGCAGACTGACTTTAGACCGCATCCCGACAGCCTTATCGTAATATTTGTGTCTTCATCCTCAAGACTGGGTATTACTGCCGGGCTGGAGCGTATACAAATGCGATAATACATCGCAAATAAACCTAAATATATAAACAACATATATTTCTAGGACAATTGTCCCTTGGGCTATTACAAAAAAAATAAACATTTATTTAATTGACATTAACAAAAGGGATGGTGAGAAAAAACAAAAGCGGCGTTAATACCATGGGTACAATTGACAATAAAATTTATATATTTTTGAGTTATTAGCACATAAAGTTCCTTTTCCTTCATAACTTTCACCTGGAATTTCGAGGAATGTGACTATTGGTTTTGATAAAGAATTAATGAAGATATATATGTACCGACAAAAAACACCTTTATGAAATAATATGTAGAGATAACCACAGCTGACATTCACATGATTACGAGGAGACTGAAAAGACACTGGACGAGAGACTTTAAAACAAGTATCGAATTTATTTTATATTTAGTTCATCATTCTTAAGATTTAAGTAAGTAAATTATATAAGCAATAAAAATAAATGACTGTAGATAGATTGATTCGGACGTCAGCACCGAGGTGATAACGGCTCATCCCTCCCCCCCCTCGAGCACTTAATTGCGTTTTCATTTGGTGGCATTGTGCTCCGAGCTAATTTCAAACATAAATATGTAAAAGGGCTCGCTAAATCAATTTTCAAAAACAGTTTACCATAATAGTTTTCAAGGCTATGAATTTTAAATTTCCATTCTTTAAATTTTTATCCTTTGATATTCAAATATGAAAAAATGTATAATTCATAGTATTATAATTGTAGAACTAATTTTTTTGAACCAGAACGTGACAAAAATTTTTTTTTTTTTTTATTGATCATTTCAATAGCAATAATGAAGACTGTGACAATTTTCATTTAATGGTCTGAAATTTTGATAGTATCCAAATATGAGAGAAGAAAGGTGATTTTTATAGTAAAGTAGACACTTGACTACATAATGATAAAATTTTGTCCATAAGTACAATTATCTCATTGGAGCAAATTAAAAAAAAAAAAAGGAAAATGTCACAACCGACTCCACCTCAAGGACTGTCGTGACAGTGTTTGGGATCGGCAGTGACAAGTTCAAAAATTACAAAAATAGTCTAAAACCACTTTTGTATTATTATATTTTTAATTTATTACTTTATTTATTTATGTTTCTGTATATATGGTGTGAATGTTCTCTCTGAACTCTATTATAATTGTCCTTAACTGAGACAGGTTTTTATAATTCTCAATAAAAAGGTAAACAAATGTTTTCGATTTTATTATATTAATAAATTGACTTAACCTAATTAGGATTATAATTCATGACATATTAAATTAAATAGGACCAATACCACCATCATAGAATGTAGAATTGCATCAGTGTATGAAACTAATAGCGTTTACTGTATAGATGGCTTGAAAATGACTTTCTAGCCGAAACGCAGCTGATTTAGACTGAAATAAGTGAGGTGAAGAAATGATAAAACACAGCCTCGTTTGATATTATTATAAATATTTCACCTAAAACAAACAAGCACATGTCTCGTTTATATCTTTTATTTCTAGCACATTTGGTGATTGTTAAAAAAAAGTTTGTATAGCTAAAAAACGAAACAAAATTGTAACATTAGACTAACAATAATATAGGTTATTAATAAATATCTAAAAGTATTCACAAGTTTATTTGTAAATTTCCGAAAACGAAGTTATGAATTTATGAGTTATATTAAATCATTTTTAAAGTTTTTGTAGCCATACAGAGATATACAAGTTGGAGATAGGATTAAATACTTGCAGTTTGAATTAAGTTCTTTCAGCCTGTGGCTGACAGAGATGCGGGCTCTCCTAATCTCTCCTCGATTCTGAAATAATTTTGAAATGAACTAACGGTAAAGAGATTAAATAAGAGAATGTTATATCTACTCCAGTTCTCACAAATAGAGGGGGGGAAGGGGAGTTTTGATAGAACTTTCCGTCAAAGAATATTGAAGGAGAATGAATTTAAAGGAAATAACTGAGAACAGCTGAAATAACAGCTTTCAATGATTAAGTTATATTAGCCGCCCGCTAAACTTCCTCTATCCTCTGCTTTTCTAAATATTATTTTTTAAAACAAAGTATTATATTTAATCTTCGTTTTAATTTATTTAATAATAACAATAAATGCATTCTTGAATAAAGTCCCTAAATTTATTTGAAGCATTCTTGATGGTCAACTTTAATAAATGGAATGGTTAAATAAACTATTTTTTAGAATTAAATGTATATATTTTGTTTATTTAATCTTTATTTTTTTCAGAGATGGACCCCATATATATATAGTCTATTTCAATATTATAAATATTATTATACTTATTGTACTACAATATATTTTTTTTCTTTTTATGCTACATTATAAATATTACAATAATCTAAAGGATAACTTAAAAATCAAATTTATTAAAAAGTCAGATAGTTAAAACAATGCCAAAGTCGTCCGATGAAGAAATAAAATAACTAATAGGATGACAATACTGATATAGTTACTATTACCTCTACATAACTAGATACTGAATCTACACATCCCTAAATTAATGATGTAATCTCATTAGTTATTTTATTTCTTTATCAGACAACTATTACTTATTTCATATCTACTAGTAATTCATTTAAAATTAAAAATAACATAATTTCGATAAGGAAACGAAATATATATTTTTTTTCTTAAGAAAAGAAATTATTTTCAAGATTTTTTTTTTCGGATTTTAGCTCGTTTTATAGTTGTTTGCTGCACAAAAATACGGCTAAAATGTCAATATTCATTAAACCGTGCATCATGGTTTCAACTGAAAGTTATTGGGCAGAAGTTAACGCCTGCTTGACCAATCACTTTTATTAACGTCTGGCATAGTTAAAACGCCAAATTATGCTCTGAACTGATTTGAGCTGACAAAGCTTTTGAATATATATATATATATATATAAAGATAATAAAATAAGTTTTAGTAAATATAATTTTCCATTGGAATTTTTATTTGTTGGACTCCTGGCTTTACCAGCCTTTCATCACTAAGAGAAAAATCTAGAAAATATAAGGTACTTACCCATTATTTGGCCATCATTAAATATTTATTCTACCATGCTAGCTAAGGTGTGAAGGGGTTAGGTTGGATATTTTTATAAAGAAGAAAAAAAGGTTAACAGATCTATTTAAAGAAAGAAATATTTACAGAACTAATACAATGTATAATCAAAAGAAATAAAATAAAAGGAAATAGAGAGAATTAACACATAGTTACTATATAAAATTAAAGATAAATAGAAAGATATTTAAAATAATAAAGATAGTAAAAATAACAAAAAAATATACTAATTATGTATACAATAGTATGGCATGCCACATATAAACATCATGAAAAAATAGTCAAGATGTCAAGGTATATGATATAAGAGCACATGCACATGATAAAAATAAATTAAATAATCAGTCTCAGGAAACAAAAGGGAGAGGAGTTTTTTTTTTTTTCAATGGTTCCTTAATCTTGGTTACAATATATATATATATATATATATGTGTGTGTGTGTGTGTGTGTGTGTGTGTGTGTGTGTGTGTGTGTGTGTGTGTGTGTGTGTGTGTGTGTGTGTGTGTATGTATTATATTATACTTATATATGTAATAATTAATAAAATTATGAACTGAGTGTAACTCTCACGTTTTTAACAGAGATCACCAGCACCAGTTTCTGGTACGCAACGTTTTAATAACATCCAAGAGGAAGGAATCATTTCAATAACATAGTGAAGTTGATAATGCGTTAAATGATATTTAAAAGTAACGTGTTATTTTAAACCGTTACATTATTTCGGCTCCATCACTAGTATTAACGGGACTCAGTCTTGTGACTGCCTGGTTCAATCTGGCACTCCAGCTCATGAACCTGAGCCTGTTAGGTTGTACTGATGAGATAAAAGGGATTAAGTCCTCCCTCCATCCTTCCTGGGGCCTAGGGAATCGATGAGGAAACAATGATCGATAGAAACCACCAATCGATCTAATAAAGATGTAATAAAATTGACCTCGATTCCAAGATACAAGCTAAGCTAATTATCAATTAATCGATTCTAGACCGAAGCAATTTCGAATGTTTAGATCAAACAGCGTTTACAATCAGTTTTCATGCTTATGCTATTTGCATCCTATT
>OV725080.1:3787341-3984841 GCA_928085145.1 Nezara viridula
TAACATTATAATAAATAATAAAGTTCTATTCAACCCATTTATCATTTACAATTATTTCATCGCCAAGAATAATATTTGTATATGACACATTAGAAAAATCAGAGTAAATAAATTGAACAATTGAGGCAGTCTGCCCGGGCGCCATAATTGAGAGAGCGCCGAATTTCTAGCGGAATATTATTTTATACTCATAGATTGAAACGGCTGTTTGCATACCTTTTGTAAATATGGTATGCATTATAGCAATGTTTATTTGCTCTAATATATAAATTTAAATAAACTGACTGTAAATACTGACCTCCACCTTCCAACATATACTAACCATTTTAAACAAATTTAAGCGTTCATTACGACATATTAGTAAGCGAGATGGTCGCAGCTGACATGTCCCTGAATATGAGAAGGAAACTAAAAAGGCGTTGGATGAAAGATCTCCTTCCTTTTACAACCTATGGAATTGGAACAAGTTAGGGAAGAGGTACTGCTGAGTACTGTCCCTCCCCATGCCTGAAATAGCATTATTTCTTATATCCTCAGCAGAGTTTATGATTGTCAACATAAAGTTGGAAGGTGCGAAAAAATGTTTGATGACAAAACAAAAAAAAAAATTGCAAAAAGATAATTAGCCAACTAAATCTAAAAATAATCTGAGTTATTTCCTAAAACAAATCGAATAAAAAAACAAAAAATATATATAGGGAGGAGATGGTCCGGGGTGGCGGTCATAAATAGGCTAAATGGTGGCAAAACTATTTTATTAAAAGCCAACGTTTAGACCCGACTTTGCAGGTCTTCTTCAGAGAGGTGTGTTCAGCTAGGAGTTTCACTTAGAACTCAGTTAATAATAATAGTCTGAAGGTATACGTCAAATATATGGTTGTAAAGCGTAGAATTTTAGAAAATATAATAACAAATAAATAAAGTTGTAGAAAGTAAAGGAGAGTGAAGTAAAAAATATAAATAATAATTTCCGAAAACTAACATTATTTAACGTAAATCGCATGTTTTCAAGGAAATCACTTGGGATTTTCTTTAAATGTAAACATTTAAAGTCTTTTCTAATTTTGAAAAAAGTATTTAAAATGCACCGAATCAAGCCAATGCCATTGTTTAAAATACTATTTCATTGTACTTGTGTGAAAGAATAAGTGAAATATAAAAATATTTCATGGGTATGATTATAACCTTAAATACTTTTGATGTAGTATAATAAGTCTAGATATGATATTATATTTAAATAATTACGTATCCATCGGCCGTTTATTCCAAAACATCATCAAGTAAACTTTTAGTAAATTAAATTATTAAATAATTTGATGAATTTTCCCTTTGTGAAATCCCAAAATCATTCACTTACAATTAATGTGACAACTTTTAATCTATTCATTGCAGGCAATGAAAATATCGTAATTTCATTTTAGTAAACTTTATAACTGAAAATATCTAATACTACTACAATCGGTTTATAGGTTAAATATTCACATGTACTTACAAATGTCTGTAGGCACATATGAGCCTTTCGGTTGACAGAATAACAAAATTCAATTTGAACATTCTTTATTATTAATTTTATTGATGTTTCTAGTGGTAAAATGTATACCTTTATTCAAAGTTATATATTTCAAGACTCCAATCATCTACTCTGAAATATACTTAGTGCACGGTCTGTACAGATATAACTATTCTAACTAGAAATATCACTAAAATGACATTACTCAAAAATTTTGAAATTGAAGTCATTCTGTTAACCAAAAGGATAGACTTTTATAATTTTAATAGTCTTAATTTTTTGTTATATGTAAGTTTTAAGCTTTAAACTGTACTAGAAAAAATTTATAATAGCTTATTACTGCCAGAAAATAATTTCTATTCAATTCAGAGCGGTAAGTGAAAGTTTTTTGTTTTAAGCACCAGATTTTTGTTTTTCATCGTCCCTCAGTCAAAATCAAAAGTCTGCAGATATGATTATACTGTATTTATGCTTTAGCTAGTTAATAATTTTTTTCTTTGTTTATTATTGATACAATTATCTAAATAAATCCACAAAGATAAAGTTACCATTAGGTAATAACATAAGTTATTGTTTGATATATATATATATATATATATATATATATATATATATATATATATATATATATATATATATATATATATATATATATATATATAATATTGTAGCCCAAATGTGAGACTAAGACGAGTCTTATTACTATATAGATATTACTGTCATTTTTTAGATAGGAAAAACCTAACTAAGTCCGAATGATAAATTAGTATTAAATGCAAAATTATATTGCTTATACCAATTCTTTACATGTAGTAACTATAATTTTGAAATATTGGTAACTATATTGCGTTAATTTTTATATGTAGTATGTAGTGCGTCAAAAGTTATATGTAGTATTTTTTCGTAAGTAGGAATAATGCGAAATGGTTAACATTTTAAAATAAACAATATTAAAGGTTCTTTAGAGGAAGACATATATGAACGTTGGGCATTTAAGACCTGTAATGTGACATCAACGGGGATAAGACCTAAATGATATTAAAGACCACTTAATTATACAATGATACACTGAGTCTGATCAAAATCGATAATGTTTTTGAGAAAATTGTAAAAATGTTTTTCAGCGTTTATATAAAGTGGCACTTCTAGTCCGTGCACCCCCCCCCCCTCCCCCACATCCCTATAAATTGCATATCGTCGTGTTCCTTGTGACAATTTATTAAAAAAAAGCCAATGTTCCCACAAAAAAAAAGTGAACGAACTGCCTCCAAATGGCGTCCAAACATGGCGGATTGACGACTTTGATTTTAGTTAGTTTTTTTGTAACTGAGAACAGCATTTGGCTTAATTTCATTATAGTTGGTCTTTTATTAAAGCTGGATAGTCAGAGAATAACAAAACATGAAAAAATAACGATAAATTTTTTTTACCAGGCTTGGTCTTGGTCTTGCAACAGTAAGCCGATCTTGGTCTTGGTCTCGCAAAGTGCAAAGTGACGCATGTCCTCTACATCCTCTTGGTACCTCACTGTTCTTGCTCTGATTAGATGATGGTTAATTTTTTTTTTTAAGTTATTTTCAAATTTAACTTTTTATTTTTAATTTTTAAACGTTCGAATGTTGTTTTTTGTATATTACTTTATACATATAATTATTAAATATATAATTAATAATATATAGCAGTTAGGAGATATCACATAGCCACCTACCACAGTGAGCTGCCGCCTCTGTGTCTGAGTTGGACGGCTACGGAGAGCACTATTTCAGTCTGGCTGTATTGTTGGGTCGTCTATTTTTGGTCCCTAGCGACCCTCTGTCTGCCATAACCCGCTCTCTCCTCGCACCAACGGATCGCCGGCATCTTCTCTTCGCCAATCAGTGGGAGGATAACATATTTATATACATATATATCTTCTCATAGCCAATAATTGGGAGGATAACATATTTCTACATATATCTTCTCTTCGCCAATCATTGAGAGGATAACATATTTCTACATATATCTTCTCTTCACCAATCAATGGGAGAATAACATATATATAGATAGAATAGAATAGAAAATAAACTTTATAAACAACTATTACTGGGAGGTAATTCATATTCATAAGAGTTATTCATATACATATATCTAGTGTTGTCCAAATGTGAGATCGAGACGAGTCTTGGTCTTGCAAATTCAGTCTACGTCTCGGTACTGCGCAAGACTCTCGTAACAGTCTTGTAGTTACCTATTGGCTTATTACTAGAGAGATATTACTGTACAATGTTTTAGATATGAGAAACCTAAATAAGTCTGAATAAAAAATTAGAAGAATTAAATGCAACAGTATATTGGTTACACCAATTCTTTACATATAATAACTAAAATTATCAGGTATAAGAAACTATTTTGCCTCAATTTTTATACAAAAAATCGATTTTTTTTAACAGTCTTGGTCTTGGTCTTGCAACAGATAGGTAGTATTGGTCTTTTGGGCAACTCAACATATATCATTTTAAAAAAGTGGAGAAAAAATCGATTTGTGCTTTATCGGTTCAACTCAAAACTTTTTCTAACTATTTTATTCAAGAATGTTCAAATCGAACAACAAAAATCATTATAATCAGTCGAAATTGATGCCATATTAAAAATATTGTTTTTTTTATCAACTTCTTAAAAAATTATAACTGCCCGTCTTTGAAACCTGGCCTGAGGCCACTCATATGTCTAAACTATAATTTCAGTAATTGAACGCATACGAGGCATATTGTGGTTGTTTAATCACTTAGCACAAATCACTCAATATAATATGAACCAATGTAAAAAAAAAAGAAAATAAAAATGGGAGGGCTTCAGCTCAAAAGTCCCACCACGTTGATATGACAATGAATCATGAAAATAAATATTAGCTATTTCGGAGTATTCTAATAATTTTAATTTATATGAATTAAATAAATAATTTGAATCGAAATAACGACAAACGTAACACATAACTCTGTCAATATCAAATTAAATTAGTATAGAATGTAAAATAAAATATTCTATTGATATCAATCACTAACTATAGTGAATACAAAATTGTATGAACACCAATTAATCTTATCTAATGAAACTAGATCAATTTTATCTAACTAAATTGTGCACTTTATTTGCAGTCATGACACCTCAGTAAACGTTACGTAAATTTATAACAGAGAACATGCAAGTTTGATAGAAGGTCTTCTTCTATAGAAAATTTAATAAATTATTCCATATTTTATATTAAATAATTTTTATTACTATTAACGATTTTAAATAGTAATCATTTAAAATAAACAAAATTAATAGGACTTGACATAAAGTTATTTTAATTAATTCGTTGTTTAAGCCGTTTCCTATAACTTAAATGCCATTAATATTTCCCAAAAAGCACTTTTACCATTGTGTTCAGTAAATTTATTCACTGTTATCCCTTCAAAAAATTATCTAAATTACGGTGATGTACTTAGAATTTTATTCTCATTGATCAGTTTTTGAGCAATTCGTTCATATTCAATGAAAAATATGGCCACACAAAATTTGTTTAAACTCCTTTTTCGTTCGGAAAAGTACCCGAATAAATCAAAGAATCTTTTTTGTTGGAAATTTTGTATAGAATCGCCCCTTAAAAAATGTGTACTTTATTAACGTATACATACATATTAATATTTAATTTAATTTCTGTGTAACATATGATTTCTATTTTCTGATCAAAATTTTTTAGATTACAATTTAGTCATTATTATTTATGTAAAACTGAGTGATAATTGTTTTTAATCGCATCAATAAGCATAAAAAATCGATTTTTAAATAAAAAACCAAATATTATTACATGATTTTTTGGATAAAATAATGATTGATTTCAAACACTGACTGAAGGTGTTGGATTACGGGAGTGATGATGACCCACAATGTTGGGCTGAAACGTGTGCAATAAAAATCTTAAGAAAGGCTGCGTCCTGACTATCTATCAATCATATGTAGAACAGTCGACTAACTTCCTTCAATTTAAAAAAAAAATCTGTTTTAATTTTTTAAAAACGAAATACAATATCTTTTTTTTTCTCAGATATATACTACTAAAATATTTTAGAGAATTTATAATATTATATCTGTAATCTGCGATTCCTCAGATCAAACTGTCACTTGTACCCCATTGCCTTATCACACCATAATATGACATGATGTCACTTACTTGCTAGAGGCATATCCACACTCAGTTCCTTCGGCAACTTCCCGTGACTTCCTCGCACTAAGAAGACACGACTCGACAAGACGGATTGCAGAGAGAGCACTCCGAGAAGACTCCCCCTTCGCGATCGGACGACCCGGGCTAAAATAAGGAGGGGGTCTACGTCAGTGCGGAGTAGAGTCTTTGGCACCCGGCGAAAATATTGACCGTCGTTACGCCAGGTCTATTCTTGACTCCTCCGTGCGGTGGGTGTTCGCTGCGGATGCCTTCTCGGTGATCCCGGGGCATAACTTCTGGGAGGACCCTGGTCAGAGGGTAGCCGACGGGAGTAGGGCTAGACCCGATGTCGTCTTAGCTATTGGCAGGGCACGTACATTATAACTCTTCTTTATTTATTCAAGTTTACAACACATACAAATCTACAATATATATATAAGCAGAAAAAATCAGACTACAGGTCAATGTAGATAAAACAAAATACATGATAGCCGAAACATCCACCCTAATAACATGATCTGCGTGGATTCTATGTCATTCCCGAAAGTAGACAGATTCAAATACCTCGGCTACACAATAACCTCAAATAAGGGTGTACAACGCCGTTATTAAGCCAGTTCTGCTTTACAGCTGTGAAACTTGGGCTTTAACCGGCACATTAGAAGCCAGAATTGAGAGATTCGAAAGAAAAGTTCAACGTAGGATAACAGGAACTATATGGGACCAGAACCTTGACACATGGAGGAGAAGGAACAATAAAGAACTACGGAAAAAAACGGGTCAGTGAATATCTCATGACATAAAGGAAAGGAGGTTAAGACGGGCAGAGCATGTAGCTCGTAGCAATCCATCAGGGCGCCTTTACACGCCAATGAATGCGAGAGTAGTAGACCACAAGGAAGGCCAAAAACCAGATGGATAGATAGAATAAACAAAGATAAGGCTGAGGCTCATGCAGCAAACTGGAAAGCAGTAGCCCAAGATAGGCAGAGGTGGAGAAGGCTGGTTCAGGCGGCCGAAGATCTACAAGGTCTCTACAGCCAACAGAAATATATATATATATATATATATATATTATAGTATTATAGATTCACTTTACGGCTCTCAGGAAAAGTGGATGTTGATGATTGAATTATCAAACGAAAATGAATTTAATAGAGAAATAACGAATCCCAACTTCTATCCTTAAATTCCTACCACTCTATAGACAGTTGTACAGAACCCTTTTTACTAAATTATTAACATCCCCCTGAAGCTTCGTAAATAGTGTTGCCCAAATGCGAGACTAAGAGGGGTCTTGGTCTTTCGCACTGAGTCTTGGTCGTGGTCTTGGTCTTGTGCAAGAGTCTCGCAACAGTCTTACATTTACCTATTACTATAGAGATATTACATTAATTTTCTAGATAGGAGAAACCCAAGTAAGCGCGATTGAAAAATTAGAAGAGTTAAATGCAAAAGTATATTGGTTATACTTTTACCTTAATTTTTATTTAGAAAATCGATATTTTTTTACCAGTCCTTGATCTTGCCAAGTGCATGGACCAAGACCGATTCCAGGCAACACTATTCGTAAACAGCTTCATCTCATCGTAACCTACAACTATTTTATTAACAAAAACTCTTGGAATTGGGGCTTTTTCAATCTGGAGGTCGGCAAACTTTGTGTATTTCATTAAGTACTAAAAACTCGTAAATACCCGTTTGCTTTCCACTTGGATCCTAAGATAATTTGATCACAAAATCGAGAAAAATTAGGTCTACCGTCATTTTGAAATTTTGGAATTGTCCCGCCAAACGACTCAATATATTTGAAATCCACCGATATTGGGCTCAAATTATTTTACGATTCAAGTAGAAAGCAAATGAGTATTTACGATTTTTTAGTACCTAATTAATAAATAGACAAAGTTTACCGACCTCCAGATTGAAAACGCATCAACTCCGAGAATTATCGTAAACAAAATACTTGTAGTTTACGATGAGATGAAGCTATTTACGAAGTTTCAGCGGGATGTTAATATTTTGATAAAAAGGGGTCAGTACCACGGAATAATAATAAAAGTCAAAGCAAATATTGGGAGGTTTCAAAACCATGATAATTTCAAATGTCGATGGACCGAGACGGGACATATTATGTTTTAAAGATTCTAATAATGAGCCTTGAGTGCCATTCCAGAGCCGCTGCTATAAAAAATGGCGTCTGTTTTAAAAATTAGCCCAGTAATTTAATGGTCATAACGGTAAATATATTGCAAAAAATATGAGAAAGGTAGTATTTTTTCGGCTGAGCCATTTTCAAGCGTAAATTTTTTTTACAATTTATAATCATGTTTAAAAAATTACATATTTCAACATATAGAGATCATTTTTATATACCTAAATACCAATCATGTACCTGCCCTTTATGCAAATTGCATGCGTCCACTCATAATACATTTTTTTATTCTTGTCATGTCAACCTTTAATTATTTTATAACATTATTATTACTCAATTATTTCTTATTAAGTGAATCAAACAAGTTAAAATTACCTTATCATGTGTCACCGACATGTCATCAGTCTCATTTCTATTCAGTGACTGGTTATTCTTAAAGGAGTAGGGGAAGACTATTTATTTTAAAACATATACAATGATGTTTCCCAATGTTATATGTGGACCTATTTTAAGTAAAATTAGCTAATTCATTTCAAATTTTTATTTTTTCAATTGAACTCGCGTAAAATGTATTCATATTATCCAGGTCTGTATGATTATTTACAGAGTTTTTAAAATTTTTAGTCATGTATATTGCTTCCTTTATTCTACGTTTATTCGTATTACTTTCATTACGCAGGATTTTGGAGTTTTTGAAATCAAATTCATGTTTTGTTTGCATAGTATGTTGAGAGAGTCCAATAGCTAATTTAATTTTTGTGTTTTTTTAATTAAAATTTTGTTTGTGCTGTTTAGGCCTTTTTTCAAACCATTGTGATGTCTGTCCAAAATATGATTTGTTGTTGCAATTTTTACAATTTATTTTATAAATAATATTCGTTAATTTATTGGCGGGTATTTCATCTTTAGTTTTGGAATAAATTATATTGATTATAAATTTATTTATTATTTTAAACATAGTATCCAAATTGAAATTGAACTTATAACGTATACGTTGTTTTGGGATAAAAAGAAACACATCCATTTTCTCCCCGATACAAAACGTTTTGGGATTTCATTATTATAATTTCTTTGTGAAGTTGATGAGAGCAATTAACCCGTTGAATATTGTTACCTGCTTATGATGCTCTGTAGCAGTCAGAACAGACATAAGTAGGAGTCGACAGCACCGTTCATTTTGGGAATCAGGTCTGTCCCTATAGTGAGTGAGTTATCTGCTTCATGATTCACCGCTCACCAAAACAAAACTGAATCATAATTTATTTATAGAGCTCTTATTCACGAGGGACCAAACAGCTCCAACTAACTTCGTCATTTTCCTTTCACTTTTTTTTTTTTCTTTAAAACAGATGAAAAGTGATTTAATTTATTCACTGATGTGTGACTGAAGAAATTTAATACAATTTTAAAATATTAAATTTGCTTATAATTATTAAATTTAATCAATATATGATTAAGTTTTAACAGCTCTCTTTTTAATCTCACAATCTTTTATTTTATACTTAAAACATATCCGGAATATAATTTTGGATATAAACCAATACATCAAATAGCAACCTTTTTAAATAATTTGAAGAATAAAATTGATAAAAACAGATTTTCAGGAGTTCTATATAAAATCAATAGTTTGGACTGCCCAGGTATATATTGTGAAGAAACGGGACAATTTATTAAAGAAAGAATCTATCACCATAAATATGATTACAAAAATAAAAAAAGTACAAAATAAAAAAAAAAAAAAAAAAAAAACAGCATTAGTACACCATGGTGTAGAGAAAGAGCATAGATTTCACTCTGAAGATGTAGAAATGATATATAAAGAAAAAGAAAGCTCTTGGAAGCAATTGCTATGACGGAAAACTTGGAAAATGCAATACATTTTAAATATATTTAAATTTAAAATATATTATAAAATAAAAAAAATAGCTAAATCTATGCAGAGCTTTTAAAAAAGTTAAATAGATAAAGTGAATTCTTAATAATACAAAGAAATTAAGCACAACAGCGAGCAATCCAGACTACAGCTTACAAAATTAGTAAAGATGAGATGAAGGTGATTGAAAAGGAAACAAATAAAGGTAAAAGTGTATTATTTTTATCTCTCGTTTTTTTTTTTTTTTAAATGTTTTTCAGAGATTAAATAAATTTTTAATGAAATAGTGATTGGAAAAAAAAATATGTAAAAGTTCGTTTTAAATTATTACGTTATAAATGTTTTGTTAAATTGCAGGATGAATGATGTTTTGATAAAATGAGGTTTTTATTTAATTAAACAATTACAGCTATTGAGTGGTTTAATATTACATATATAATATATACGTATATAATTTTTAAGAAAATTAGAAAAATGTTGTTTGTGACTAATATTTTGTTATTAAAAGAGAAAAATATTTTGGAAATAGCACTTGGAGTCGATACGTCAAATAATAATTTTTGAATGTATATTAAAATGTTTTAAGTGTAAAATAAAAGGTTATGAGATTAAATGGGATTTTGTGAAAACTTAATCATACATTGATTAAATAAGCAATACGATTTTTATTTAAATTAATAAACAACACCATCAACATAATTTATGAAATCTAATTGAAAATTGCCGGATGAAAAAATCGGGTTAGTCCACTTTTTGTAGATTTTTGACAGGCGCTGTTATCTGATACTATAAGAAGTGTACTTTGTTTTCGTACACATTATAATGAGAAAAAAAAAAGATAAATCATTTAAAATAGATAAAACATCTTTAATCCTAAAAGTTATGAAAAAGATAATTAACTGCCCATAGCACAGTGGCACGAATGCATTTGTTTGAGGATAAAATTCCGTAAAAGACAAATGATATGAGATAAGTAACAACTTTTGATCGATCTTTTTACCTTTGTTCGTATTCGAGTGCTTCGTAATCGAATGATACCTGAAGTTTATACGTGTGCCTAATCTTTCATCATAATTTCAAGGGTTCATTAAAATAAAATAAAAAATAATAATTCCTAATATTTGATCAAGTTCACAAAAATGTATTGATATCGTATGGATGTATTTTATTGTACGTTTTGTGTGTGTGTTTATATTAAAGTCATCAAAGGATACCTCGAAACTATCAATAATATTCTATAGCATGGTTAAATAAATTAAAAAAAATATATAATGAAATAGTTTTAGTATTTTTTAATATTTGTATAACTTGACATGCTTCTTGGTTGTAACATAAGTAAATTTTCTTTGGATGTGTTTAATTGGATATTAGATTTATTCTCCCCTAAAAATAAACATTAATGTTAACGTATAAATAAGCAGTAGACTACAGTGTTTTTTTTTTCTCTGCCAAAAACAAGCAGTATGGTGATGATTTTTTATTTCTCGAATATTAAGAATTACTTTGTAAATTGAAAAATGTAAATTACAAATCCATGAATCCCTAGCATACAGGTGAATAGTTAATTTGTCAACATTAGGGGAATCGTAGGGGAAGAAAAACCAAGATCACTTATATGCAGAAAGAAAAAAAAAAATTGCTGAAGACATCTCACAAAGCCATCCAAATACATACTGAAAACGAATGTTCTATAAACACAGCTAAAGAAGATTATATTGAACAGCTGATTAGCAGAAATACAAGGTAGAATAGAAAAAACAATGTATACATAGTTCAAATATAATAATAAAAAACGTGTTAAATTAAATAAAACAACAAATTAATAATGTAAAAATAAAAAGCTCCAGGTATATAACATTCATTCCTAACAAAACTCAGTGAATACACGATCATTCAACATGTAATGTTACTAAAATAAGCATAAAGATAATTATGTTATAAATGGAAAAATCCAAACTACAAAGCCATTTTAATGTTATACATAAGCTTTTTCTTTTTTTTTTATTAATTTGTTGTTTGATTTTATTTAACACGTTTTGTATTATTATATTTTAGTTACGCATATATTTGTTTTCTTCCTTGTATTTCTGCTAATTAAGCTGTTCAATATAACCTTTCTAAGCTGTGTTAATAGAATCTTCTCTTTACTTTAGTATGTATATGGGTGACTTCCTGAGATTTCTACAGCAATATATTTTGTATTTTATTTACTTACTTATTTCTTTTATTTCGGCATACGAGTGATATATAATTTCTTTCATTCGTTATCTCTATAACGGACATCTCTCTATAAAGGACAAAAATCGATTCCGCAATGGAGAAGTTTTATTTCATTTTAATTATAAGAAAGTGAAATTAATAACTATAAAATGATAAAAGTGCGGCTAAGTTTTACACGAAGCTCAAAACAATGAAGGAAAAAAAATTTTTAGATATAATTTCTAAGTCGATTTGGAGGAAAAATAACAAACGAATATGGCCTCTGGAGGAAGGTGTCCTGGCGACAAGATGTCCTGGAGGATAGAACTGGAGGACTCGGATCAATATTTAGGCCTCTCGGCTTCACCTAGTCCTGTCTCGTGTTTCCAACAGGATTCTAGTCAGGCTGAGGGTATTTCCAAAATATACATAACTATATACTTAATATATTCATAAATAAATAATAGATACATGGCGAAAAGAAAACACATTCTTTCTATATATTAATATTATTTCATCTTTTTTAACTAATATCCAATGAGGAATAGAAATAACCAAACAAGCTTTAGAAAAATATATAGAACCATCCTCAAACACGCTACCTTCTTAGGACTAGGTCATATTTTCTATATGTATTTTCTTGAGTTCGAAAAAGAATTACCAGTTTGTTCGCCTGCCTAGGTGAAAAAAACCGAATTATCTCTGCACATATGCATCTTCCGAATATATCTAAAATAAAATGATTTTGTACTATAGAAATGTCAGTTACAATATACCGATATCTTGCACATATTTGTACAAATATGTGATCTCAGCCGTATGTAATCATTTTTAAATTCATATGTCTACTTCAAGATCATATGTTTACTAAAGTGTCTTTATTTTTAATATTAAGAATTTTTAATATTATGAAAAAATTCACATGCTTCTTTCTTTTAATATTAAGATTAGACAACTTTGTAAAATAATTTATTTTTAATTGTCATTTAATTATTCACAATCGTCAGTCAATTGTCAATTCTCTGTTCATTGTAGTTATTTTGAAGGGACTGAATGTCCCAGAATAATATTTGCTTCCTTTCTTTCACATAAGAGAAAAAGCTGTTTTCCCATAGACTTTCAAACGGTATTGCCGAAACTTACACATAATATTTAACTTCTTTTTAATTTTCATATGTTATATTCTGTATGTATAATCTCCAAAAAAAAAAAAACAGCAATAAAATGTATAAAGAAAAGTATTTTTTTTATGAGACATAACTCAACAAGTGTACATTTTATCAATAAAATATTATAGATAAAATATGTGATATAATTTTAATAAATGGAAAAATAAATTTCTTTTAACAATTTATGAGCATGTTATATTTCTTTGTATCTAAATTACCTATTTATATTTTAACCTATAATCTTAATGAAGTGGTTATTATATATTTATATTATATATTATATATATATATATATATATATATATATATATATATTGTTATTGAAGTGTGATATAGAGAATGTGACTAATATTAGGTGAGAGGAGGCATTGAGTCTGCGAGGATCACTAAATATAGTGTCACCGCTGACTCAGGCCTCTTAGTGGCTTACATCAGTTTATGTGTGTGAAGATGTTTTTGTGTACGCGAGTGGGCGCGTGTGTACGCTTGTGTGAGATTCTTTTCTGTAGCCTTTTCTTTTTTTATTTTTAGGAAATTATATTTTAGGCTTCCAATCATTTATTTTATCAATAATTATATTAAATTAATTTTATTTTATTTAACTAACGATTTTTGTATTAAACTAGGAGAGCCGATGACACGTGTATCCTATCAGTTAATAAGGATCTATCTATTGCATCCCAAACTCTTCAATCACACAAGTCTTGAAAAATGGTGTCAAAACTGGAGGATTAAAATAAATTTCAACCTATAAAACCTATGACCTCCTGTCCTACAGTTTCCTTCAACAATACCCCACTTATCCTTGTTGAACAAATCCCTAGGACTCCACCTGGACAAACGACTAACTTGGAACCCCCCCCCCATACCAGACTGAAACGACCAGAAACCGGCCGACATTTTCGACTACTGAAACACTTACTAGACAAACGCTCTAAACTTCCAATTAATTACTTACTTACGGAGTTGAGCTATGGGGTTCCAATAAACTATCAAATTCCTCTCGTATCCAATCCTTGCAGTCCAAAAACCTTCGTAAAATCCTCAACGCTCCTTACTTTGTCACAAATAAAACCATCCATAATGACCTTAATGTACCATATGTTTCCGATTTAGCTCAATCCAAATACCTGTTCTTCCATAATAAACTTCTGAACCATCCGAACCCTCTTGTTTCCAACCTTGCTTCCTCTTCTATTCCTGATAACCCTCCGAGGAGTCTGAAAAGAAGATGGCCTCGGGACTTTCTAACATAGAAATATAATTGGAGTGCTACCAATGTGTAGTTTCTCTTCATGTTGTACATGTCATGTTACTTGTTCATATTTACTTGTTGTATTTATCATTTAATACAGTTGTAAATTTCAATAATAATAAAATAAAATAAAATAAAATAAGAGCAAAACATGCTATTTCCTTTTCTTTATCTAGCTTAAATTAATCTAATTAATCTTAAGCACATTTATATAACGTAAATAATGTGCTAACTTTAAAGTAAAAGAGAGACAAATTCAAAACTTGTTCAATATATACATTATACCGACGACAATGAAAACATCAAATTAACATCAGGAACATTCGTAACACAACTTCAAATATAATGGGACTGAATTTTTAAGTTATGCAGAAATAAAGTCTTCTATTCTTCATAACTCATATTCATTTTGTTCTGCAATGAATGAGAAGATAATTTTAAAAATGATGGCTCAATCGTTGTATTTGATGAATTATTAACAAAGATATGGCGTATAAAAAAACATCTTTGAGAAATAATTTATAAAGATGAATAAAAACATTGTGATGACAAAATATGTTTTTATATTAATATTTGAGATGCCTTCATTATGAGTGTCGGCTCGAAGGTTATCGGAAACACTGATTAAGAATTTACTATCGGATTTTCCTTAGCTAATTACTTATATTTATTGAATATTATGTCTTGTTTACTGTTTTGTGGTTGGTAATATGAACAATATTTTTACTTTCTAACCATTTCTACGTAAATTACGGCAATTGTATGGTTCTAATGTCCGATAAGTTTCTTCAACAGATGTTTATATAATCCAACAAAATGGCAAAGCCATTGGTCGGTCCGAAAGTGTCTTGCTAACGATGTTCTCTGGAATGAGTGGACTTTGGATTTTGTTTTTAATATTTATATATGTTTTATCTATAGAGTGTAATGATTAAACAGCTTTAACGTATATGATGGCATTTAGCTATAGCCTTTGCCTTACATATGCAATATACATTTATTTAATATATACATTTATGTAATATACGAAAAAAAAAAAAGGAAACATATAATAAAAGCATGAAAAATAAAAATTTTCGCAATAAGCAAATCAGTGGTGAAAATAATTTCCTCCCCCTCCCTACAATAACATGTAATAAATATTATATTTCATTATTAATTTTAAAATCATGCCTAATTTATAAATAAAAATTTAAATCTATGTTTAATGTTTATTGATTATATATAAAAAATAATGATAATTCACTGAGTGATATGGTTTTACATAAATAATAATGATTAAATTGTTATGCAAATAATGTTGATAAAAAACAAAACAAAAAAAAAACACCTTTTTCCGTAGATTGCAAATAAAATATTAATATGCAACAATACGTTATTAATATACACATTTTTTTTTTTTATATTTCTGAAATGGTTTTAGTTGTGCACGCTATACCTTCACAATATAGCGTTGTATTTTTGGAAGCTAAAATTTACAATGAATTTTAGAAATAAAGACGATCATAATTGACAACAATATTCTCTACTTACTACTCCAGACTCAAAATAAATCAGAGATATTATAAAAAAATTATATTTCTAATTTTAAAAAGTATCACTCGAGAATCCAGTATTATTTCTAAAAGGTGTTTTTTTGTCAGTACGCCATAACTTCGTTAATTCTTCATAAAATCCAATGATTGACCACTCATTTTGAAGATATTCTTCTCCTCCACATGTGAAAAATAGTCTTATCCTCCCGAATTTTCGGAAAAAAAAGTTATGAAGAAAAAGAAACTTTACCCACGAGTATACCCATGATAATTAGAAAGATAACTAAATTGCCTACAAAACAAAAAAAAAATCGTAAAAAATAGACAATTATTGACAAAGATACAGTCCATTAATTTTGGTATTCTTAATAATGTCTTCCTGTTGCATAGATATTGCATTTAGGAGTAGAATGGTCTACTACACTTTTTTTCCTGGCTGATATATTAACTTTATTATTTCTTAAAGATATTTGTTTGTTCTTGCATTTTATTTTTTTAATAATTTATAAAATCCCATGATCGTGGCATTATTTGATTTTATTATCTTTCCCGTCAGCGTTTAAAAATAGATTCTAGCAAAGAAATTTTTACAAATATTTTGTAATCGACCAAGGAAAAAATATTAATTCCTTCCTCAAATGATACATATGATCAACTTATTTCCATATTGTTTTGTTATTTCTTCAATAAACAAAATTTTCTGCGAATTATCCACACGGGCCAACTAGTTATTATTATTATTATTAATAGTAAAAATTGTATACAAAAATAATGATCACGATATGATTTTTATCACTTATGATCAATTAATTATTTATTTCTTACTCTACTCTGTCTTTGGGGTGGGATGTACGGGTTCATGGTACAAATGATTTCTTGGGCTTATGGGTTTGTCTGGTAAGTCAGTCTCTGGTTGAAGTTTTTATAGTACTGTTTTGCAATATTGTTGTCCAAGTCGTTGCCCCATAATTGTGCGTTTGTTGTTTTTCTCCAAACTATTGAATAAAAAGTTTGAATTCAAATGATGTTAGAAGTTTTTTCAGTGCCCATATCTCTTCCCATAAGTCCTTGCAGGTTTTTAAAGTAATTTTTATATGGTAGGTTTGTTAGTTAAGAATAATTTGGAGCTGGGGTAAATTAAATTTCGTCTCTGGTATTATTGAAATGCAAATTTTTCTAAAGTAAATATTCTTAACAAGATAAGAACTCTGAGCATTATCAATGGTATGAGGAATTCTCATTAAGAGTTCATGTTGCAATTCTCTCAAATAATGAGAGCTTATCTTAGTTTTAGAATATTGATGAAACGGCTAATATTTAATAACTATCCGCAAGGCATCGCAGTTATCAGTTAAATTAACGGAACTAAGAAAAGAAAAAGTTTCAGAGGAATCATTCGGGAAGGAGATGAACGCTTGTGATGGTTCGAGATAAACCTTATCGTGTCTCAATGACCATTTATCAATCTATATGTCTTTTTTTTCATCTTGTTTTTCGTTATATATTTTTAAATTAGATGTCATTTTACATGTCTTGTGTCGATTTTTTTCTCAGAAATAAGTTATTCCAAGTAAAATTACCTTGTCTGCCGTCACAGACGCACTCTCCTGCTGTTTTTTAAAATGGTGGCTGATTTATGAATTAGTTTTCTCTCTAATGTTATTAACAAATTTCTTTATTAAATTTTTTTTTCACATTTGAAGACATTAGTAATAGTGATAGAGTAGCTTATACAAAATTTATTAAACAGCAAAATAATAATTCTAAAAGTATATAAACAAAAAGTAACCTAATTAATTAAAATAAGAACAAATAAATAAATAAATAATAACTTAAAGAATGTAAGGCCAGTAACTTGAGGAATGAAACAGGGAATACGTTGCGAAAATAAGGAAAATTCTTTTTATTTTTTAACTCCTAAATATGGGTTGTGATGTATGACAAAATTGTGTACGCTGGCCACAGAGAGAAAACTTTTTGCAGAAAAAAAAGAAACATTTTTTCGATAATTGTTTTGTTTTTTATCCATAACTTCTAAATATTGCATAGAGCGAACATCTTCAAGAAATTAAAGACCGTTAAATACTGAATTTTAAAAGAATTCAACATGGAGATATAGATAAAAAAAGGAAGATTTATCTATCACATGCAATATTCTTCGAAGGAAGATTATAGTGAACACGTTCTTGTTAAATAACATTGCTTTTAGTGGTTTAAAAATTCAAAAGTTAAAAAAAAAAAAATTAAATACACCGAATTGCGAGTACTGTTGGATTAGGATCCTCCCCCCCCCTTAACTCTATCCCTAGGAATCCTATCGGCAAAAAATGCTTCATTGAAATACAGTATCCTCGATTTTTCATAATGCACCATATCATGATAATGCACCATTACGCAGTGAAAACCAGAAGGAAAATGTTAGTGCATGGGGCTTACTCACCAAACTTAGTTCCGCCTGAATACTTCTTATTTGTATCGATGGGGCACAATATCCTTACATGTAATTGGCTTAATGATTGGTTCGCCACAAAAGAATAACAGTTCTTCTACAACGCCATTTTCTAGAGTTTTATACAATAAACGTGTTTTTCCAATACGATTTCATATTTACACACCAGTCAATATGATACCAGTCTGATGTCAACTGACACGTGCATCATGATTGAAGTCATTCTTATCAGTCTTGAAAATGTCATTCCAGATTGACCGCTTATCGTAGGCAACCCCTCAAACAGCGATCTCAAGACATGAGAGCCAGAATGTGCTGTTGGAATAGCGTAGCATTTGGAACAAGTCCAAATGTGGCAGCACATAACCTAATTCCGCGCCCTCTATTATAGAGACGTATTTTTATAGCTTTTCCACGGTTAAATAACGTATCATAGGAGTGATGAGGTTTTTTTAACGATTAGGAGTTATTTCCTTGACGAAACTTACAAGGATCTTAAATCTTGCTCAAAGATTAATAAATATATTACTCCCTCATTTGAGAATATCTCGTAGCGTTTTTTTGTTAAAAAAATAAAAAAATCTTAAATCGAGGGTGGAGAAACCCGAGGAATATAAATTAGGTAAACTAACAAACGCTTTTTATTTATTTTCATTAATTGACTATTTGTAAAATAATTGCAATTTTCGAAACTAAATTTATGGTTATTAAATACCAGAAAAAACTGTATAAATTTAAATATATAGTTTTGTAATATCCTCTGAGGTAGTTCATTGATCAGAAATAAGCGGCTTAAATAATAAAAAAAAAATGCAAATTATTACACAATGATTCATTATTTCGGAACAGTTTTAAATCTTTGAACGAATTGAACAAAGCTTCTTTACCTTCGATATAGAGAAGGTAACATTTAAGATCCTTGTACGTTTCGTCCAAAAAATAAATCCTAATCGATAAAAAGCCCATCACTCCTATAGTGTACTTAAAATTTAACTTAAGAACAATTTTTGAGGAATTCCTTCCAATTTAATAAAAAACGTGACTACCTTAAGAAATACACAAAATTGATCTTTTTTTTCCCCGTTGGGAATCGGTTCAGGCAACAAACAAACTATTTTATTGGAAATTTGGTCTAGGATCACATCTTCTTTTCCCCCCAGATTTGGATACTAAAAACCGAGAAAATCTGCACAGATTAATTTGAAGGGCTTTAAGAAGAATGGTTTAGGGTAGATTAATTAAAATATGTATATCCGTTTAGGAGCTACAGTCGATAGCAACTCAGGTTTCTGGTCTTCATTTTGAAACGAAAGGTCGGATAGTAATGTCGATTTCTGAGGATTAACATAGTGGGACCTATCAAATCTCAAAAAAATCTGCCCAAAAAAGATCTTGAAAAAACCTTGAATAGTGGATACGATTTTTTTTTTATTCGATTTTCTACAGTATATTAAAATCTAAAACCTCAAATATCCAGGGGTTTTAATGGTCATTTTTTAAAGATTTATTATTATAAAAATGAATAATGAAGCAATAAAAATAAAACAATCTATATTAATAAAAACGTAAATGTCCGTTTGTTCAAAACCGCTAATCTCCGAAACTTCTTCACCGATCGCTTTGAAATATTGACATAATGTTTCTATCGCATTTAGGTGTTTTTCCATACATTTAATCAGCCACCGGTCTTATGTTTCGGAATGGCGGCCCCAACACTTAAACTTAGCTAAAGTCTTCTCCTTGAAGCTCTTTTAATTTATTTATATAACATCATTCTCCGAAAAAAATATGAAAAAAAAATTTAAAATGGTTCAAAACTATATTTGCAAATAACTAAAAAATTAGGCACTTTTTGTTTGATTATACCCATCATTATTTGAAAGCTTTCTTGATTTTCTGGGAATAAAAAATATCATTAAAATCAGATTTGGTGCAGAGATATTATGCTTTGAACATTTAGTAATGTTCCGTGGGAGATTTGGAGACTGATTGCTTCTTATATAGACAATTATATGTTGAAAATTCTAGAGTTGGAAAACCAAACAACCTCTATATCTATACAAAGGATGAAACAACACAGAATATCGCGTATTCACATAAAATATATTAGAAACATCTAATTTCTTTTCTACTTCTTTTTTTATTTAACCACAATGAGCCATAGCAACCCGTGGCTAGGTACAGCTAGTATTTTATAAAAATATTATCTCATAAAGCTCTTAATTCAACCTATAAGCGTTTAATTTTATATATAGCTTCTAAACATATTTTTATTTACATAGAATGTTTATTTACTCTATTTACAATATTACTCATTGCCATTATTATATTAGCTTAGCCTTGGTGGCCATTGTGACATTTATTTGATGTAACAGATACTGGCACAGGATGAAGTCGCTATAATTGTCTGTAGGGCTATTAGATCATCTTCATCTCTATCATTTAGAACGACAGTATAAATAAACTAAATGGTGCTAAAACATTAGGAAATAGTGTTTTAAAAACAAAAATTTAAATTTAAATTTCTGCTTCAATAATCTACAATATATATATATATATGTGGATAAGGAACGAATTTTAACAGAAGGAAATATATAATAGTATTGTAGGAATTTAAAAACGAATATAAATTGCACCGTGTAGTCCGTGGTACTGACTTATTTTTACCAAATTATTAAAATCTGCCGAAAACTTCATAAATAGTTTCATCTCACCGTAACCTGCAAATATATTATTTACGAAAACTATCGGAATTGGGGCGTTTTCAATCTGGAGGTCGACAAACTTTGTCTATTTAATTAGGTACAATCTGCTACTTAATGCCAGTAATAGGGGTGAGTGAGAGGCGCTGCGATCTTCTGGAGTCCTGTATTCACTTTAACGAGTGGTGGAAAAGGCATGGCTCGGAGATCTTGAGTGCATGAATAATTACTGTATAAAAGCATGTGTGTTTGGGTAGTTATTTTGATTTGTTTACTTAATATGCATTTTATTTAAGTATAATATTTTGCTGTTTATTTTTATTTATTGTACATAGTGTGAATGAGCTACTCCTACATCACTATTACTCTTATCTTTAGATATGGCAGATTGTAATATATCTTACTAAAAAAAAAAAGGAAAAATTAAGTACAAAAAATTCATGAACACCCATTTGCTTTCTAGTTGAATCGTAAAGATAGTTCCATCACAAAATCGAGGGAAAAGCTGGTCTACGATTATTATTGGGAGTTTTAGCGAAACTTTTTTGTAGGCCACTTTTTTTTCGATTCTGTAATCAAATTGTCTTATGATTCGAATAGAAAGCAAATGGGTGTTCATGAGTTTTTAGTAGTTCATTAAATTGATTAAATTAATGAAAAAATCATTTCTGAGAATTTTCATAAATAAAAAATAGTAGGCTACGATGAAATCAAGCTTTTCTACGAAGTTATTGGCGGATGTTAATAATTTGATAAAAGGGGTTTGTATCACGAACTATATTAAGAAAATCAATAATTTTTGAAAATAAGTATATAATATTTGATATGATAAGATAAGAAAATATCTCATGAACTTGTGTAGATACCTTTGGTACTTATGAACTTGTACATATGTTTTTCATACCATGTCGTTTATGTTCTACATGATTACTCAGCTCTTAAAATTGCTTAATTTATTTATTTTCTCACTATTTTTGTTATAAATGTTTTAATTTTTACCAAGATAGAATATATAAATCTTTATTTCTTTATATTTTCCTTTTCTTAAGTTATTATTACTTGGTGGTCATTACTAGAGGTGGTCATTTATTTTTTATTTATTGCTTTTATTCCTATCTTTTTATTATTTTTTTAGCCAAAAAGCGAACCTTTAATATAGTTCTAAGCATTTTGTATATAGTTTCATCAGTTTTTTTTTTTTTTGTTGCATATTTTGTATAGTTTACATAAGGTATTTTATTTATTTAATGTAAACTTATTTAATCCAGTTCTCATGGCCAGAAGTATTCTTTTGTTCTGCATCATTTTGTTATTATTAAGGGACTTTGTCCCAGAATAAAGTTATTTTTCTATTTCTATTTCTAATATATAATAAAGTATTTTGGGGATTTGCCATATGTTCAGTGAGTTAAGAGAGAAATGTTTTGGGCAGCGGACCTGTTCTTCGGAAGAATTATTTAGTTTATTCTAACTGGAAAGCCTTAAGCAATTATGTACAGCAGGCCACATTGCTAAGATCTCAATTAGTCAGATAGTAAACTATTGATACAATATCGTGTTTATTTATTGTAACGTTTGTTTTATTTTTATATTGTATTTGATGATTATTATTATTGTTGAATTTAAATTTAACTTATTTATTGGATTTGTAATGTATTAATGTTTGTTTTTTTGAAAACTCTATTTAAACAAATGAGACAGTGAAAAAGAAATTATTATTGCTAATTTATTTTAGATATAAATGTGATGAATATTTATTATTGATTACACACAGACCTCGACAGACGGAATTTTCCATTGTCTATGTGTTGTTGCTTGTATATATATATATATATATATATATATATATATATATATATATATATATATATTACTTTGTGTAATTTTTTAAAAAGTTTAATAAACACGTTTTCATTCATAATAAATTATTTCTTAATTTTTAATCTTTTAAATATTGGTTCTGATGTTATAATTGAAATAGAAATCATATTATTTCGTGTTTCCTGAAAATTTGCCAATGATGTTTGGGATAATGTTTGGAAATAAACGACTCGATCTATGTTTACCTGTAATAAATATCAAATATAAGCACTGAATGAATGAGTGTGTGTGTGAGAGAGAATAAGAGAGAGTGAGAGAGAGAGAGAGAGAGAGAGAGAGAGAGAGAGAGAGAGAGAGAGAGAGAGAGAGAGAGAGAAATTAAATATATAAGTACTAGACAAGGACCCGGTTATCAGAAGCAGACGCTGTTATCACCACCCGGTGTGTACTCAACCAGTCCGGTCACGTCCTATCTATTCAAGGCTCACTGCCAGTTTTTTCAACTTCTGTTATTTTTATATTTATTCTCAAGATTTTTGCACTCAAGGAAATTGATATTCATAATATTTGCAACCAGAAAAAAAGAAGAAAAAATCATCATTTAATCAACTTCGGAGATTACGTGGAGAAAAGCTAGGGTTAAAATGAATTAACAATATTCGTTTTGATTATCATCATATTTTATTGTATTGTATTGGCAAATAAGTCCTTTCGGTTTTTCTGTTTATTTTTATTTAGCTGTGATACACTTCTTTACATTTAGAGTCACATAAAGTACACAGAATGACATCAACAGGACCTTTGTAAACAAACTACAAATAGCGATAAAAAATAAAAACCTTTAAGTAGTTTATGTTTATTTATTCCTTATGTAGGCATTAAATAAAAAAAAAACATTCATAAGGCTTAGAAGTGCAATACTTCAGATTTCCAACGTATATAGTAACATCGAATTTGGAGAACATCCTGAAGAGTTATGAATGATCGGAATGGTGTTGTGTTCCACCAAGAAAGCACTAGGCCCCACACCTGATTGGTCACTCGCAATAAATTATTGAGTCTTGAATGGGACCTTTTGCCCCACCCTGTCTATTCACCAGGCCTAGCTTCATGTGACTATACTCATTCCGGTCTCTGCAGAACTCCATGAATGGAAAGAAATTCCAAAAGGAAGAGGACATCAGAAACCACTTGGATCAGTTTTTTTTATCAATTAACTCCAGACATTCTATGAACATGGCATTATCCAGTTAGTGGAAAGATGGAACATAATCATATTAAATAATGGTCAATATATTGTAGATTAAAATAAATTTTATGTCTATAATACATTGAGTTTTATTTCACCCTGAAAAACCGAAAGTACTTATTTGTCAACCGAATATATAACGAGAAATATTATTTATATAGTAAAAGAAGAGCTGAGTTATATTTTATAGTAAATTTTGAATTAATAATTCTTCTAACGTTTTGTAACGTTAACGTTACAACGTTTTGGGTTTATTAAAAGTTTGATTTATATTTGCAACCGAATTCCTCAGAACCTTTCCCGTAAATTATTTTACATTGACCTAACATTCAAACGAAGGATGGCTTATAAAAAAAAAGCCACTAACGAAATTATGACAATTTTTTTTCATTACATCATTGATATCCTAATGAATGACTATACACAGAAAAATTCTGTAATAGCAGCAATAAATCGTGAAGGAATATAATAATATTTAATACAAAGAATAAATTAATTAACAACAATAAAAGCTAGTTAAGAAAAATATTAATCATTTAAAGTATTAAATAATTAAAATATAATGGATTAAATATGAAAATACTAAATTGGAATATATATATATAATTAAATTATATATACGTCGCTACTGTCAGTGCAAAAGGTCTTATGTGAAAATAGAGTTTTTACACAGAAGAGTATAAAAACTAATTATTTATTTTTGCTTTATTAGTGTAATTTCATATTTGTTTTCTTCTGATATTTTCCATAACACCAGACTACCTACATCAATTGTATACTACGAAATGTCTGTCACCTTTAGCATAAATATAATAAACATGACAAATGTTTACATACTGTCTTGTGCACAAACAGTAGCGACATTTGTGTAATGCGTTTTAGAATTAAATATATTATAATGTTTAATGAAATTGATTGTGAGTAACTTTGAGTTAATTATAAACATTTTGACTAACAAATAAACATTAATTTCGAAATTAGAGAATAAAAATATGTACGGTTATAAATATTATATTCTTAACACATAAATCAAAATAAATGTTTTAGTTCATTTATTAACTCAACTTGTTTACATACTAACTAATAATAACATATGTTCTTTTTAAACCATATGATTTAGACAATTAAATTGTAATAGGAAATATGAACTAATTTACACTTCACTAAAATACCAAAAATATCAAATTTACAATATGCTACAATAAAAAATAACTTTAATTAATAATTGATTATGCAAGAAAATATAGAGCAATTATGAAGTATTTTTTATCAATGAATCTAATTACTATACCGTTATGATAATTAATTTTTATTTATTTGTAAGAATCATGTACTACATTTATGTAACACAAAATTCAAGTATTAAAATAGGTAACTTTTATTATACGGTTATTTTTATTATTATTTAATGTTATATAAAATTTATTTTTTTCTCTAAATTACTCAAAAATGAATAACGACGAAGCAATGAAGGGTCATTGGTTCAGTACTATTTAGGGGAGTACTGTTTCTTGGCCTATGGTTATACAAGAAGGTGATTTGACGGGGATCATGCTCAACCGCAAGGTTTTCCCCTGTAATTAATTATTTAATTAATGGTAACTTTATAGTGGCTGGGTGTGCCCCAGGGGAGGTCTTCTGACCAGAGGGTCGACCCACGGCTGATGAAACAGAATAAATAATTTTCTGCCATGAGCCGGGGTTCGAATCTGGGACCTCGAGCATAGGAAGATCAGCGCCTTACCACTGAGCTACCCCACTCTCCAATGAATAACAAAATATATAATAAATGGATACAATGGACACTAGAAAATATCAAAGCAAGCAAATATTTAAAAAAAAATCTACTCACAACTTTTCAGCTTAAATTTGATGTTCATTTTACTTACCTGAAAAAAAGAATACTAGTTGAAATTTTGACTGTATAATAACAAAGATTATTAGCCCAAAAGATATATAAAATAATAGCATTGTTAAAATATATCAAATAATAGTATTGGTAAAATATATAAAATTGTAAAAATTTCATTTAAAAATTTTTTTAAACAGTTCTGGATTGGTTATCTCACGACAAAATAAAAGATAAATATTAAATGAAATAATATTGTATTTCATCTTAAGTATAGAGGTTATTCTCACTTATATCTTTATTTTATTTTTGTATTTTAATCAATTTTTGTTTTCACTTTTATAATTTAGTATAATGTTATAGTGAACAGCTTTATTTATTATTATTTTTTTTTATGATCAGATAGTGGCCCTCTCACCAGTCGAGGGAGAAACTGGTTGAGATGACTCGATAAACCAAAAATATGTATGTATTAAATAATCGTTCTGGAATTATTATTCATACTTATGATAGATAAGATGTGAAGAAGTGAATGCTGCTCAAAATATTTCAAGTACTTTTTAAGGTTTGAAAAATAAATAATGAAAACCTTCAATAATATATTTAAATATTAATTAGACATATTTAAGCAGACAATTAATTATTTAAGTAAAATGGTAAGTGAAATTTTTAAGATCCACACACTTCACCATACAAGCTGGATCACACGTTTCAAAAAGATCAGGAAAAAAAGCGGATAAAATTCAAAAACTCAAGAAACAGGAGCGTTTTTTATTTTCAGAAAAGCATAGATGGCGGACGTTGCGAATCCCATTTGCCATAATCTATTGTAATTTAAAAAATACAGAAAAAAAATAAAAGAAAATGAAAGAAAACCCATCTCAATCTAACCAGGAACCATTAAATTCAATAACATCTCATAAGAAACACAACATTAAAACACGTGTATAAGGAATAAAACAGTTAGAATATTTCTCTTGAAAAAACACTGGCAGATGTATTGGTCAACAAACATAGGGAAACGAACAATAGCAAAAAAAAAAAAAGAGAAACATCTCATTCACACGTTCGTATTTTCCATAGTTCGTATAATTTCCATAATTATTTTATATATTTTTTTCATTGATAAACACGTCTATTTGTAGATGTATTCTTTTCTTTCTGGTTAATGAGGAAGGAGGGGGGAGAGGAGAGGGGGGAGAGAGACGGACCATCCAAAAAAAGTCTTCTTTTTTTCATATTTGCTTATCACTAGGGTAAACGTACCAGTTAGGACAGGGAGGCCAGTGATAGCCCGAACTGTCAGTTCCAAGTGAAACTCCTAGCTGAACACATCTCCCTGACGAAGGCCTGCAAAGTCGGGTCGAAACGTCGGCTTTCAATAAAATAGTTTTACAACTATTAAATATTCAAAACATTACATACCGACTTCCTCCTGCTTACAGTTGGCCAGCACATCAGAACTCTTTACAAAAGAATTTTACAATAATTTAAACGGACATATTGACATCTTCAGCTGACATGATATGAGGAGGAGACTGAAAAGGCGCTGGATGATAGACCTCCATATTTAAAAAAACCATGATAATTGATTTAAAATCCAGACAAGAGGTACTGCTGACTGCTATAATTCCCCATGTCTGTTTCGTTACTTTAATCAGACCATCTACTGATTGTTAATATTCGTCGAAAAAAAATTAGGTAATACAACGAAACCTGTGACACACAACGATTATGACTCGCCATTTATTGAAATACATGAACAATTGTTGAGATAGTTCGTCCTTCGACAGACCACGCGTGCTCTACGTGATGAGTACCTGATACTTCGGTGATGTATGGCTCTTCAGTCACATACACACACTATGACTTGATAAAAACTGCAATGTTTATTCATCTTAAATTGATATAAATATGTGCAATGCAAATACATCAAGGATGCGGGGGGCACAGTCAAACTCCTTTCTTTGAAATTCAACTAAACTACGCAATTATTTAAACATTAATTCAAGTCGACTTACATAATGGAAAAATCGAAACTATTTATACAAATAAAATAAAGATTTTGTATGTACATTGAATAGAACCAATCCGTTTTATGATATATTTCCGTTGTACATTGTAGACATACATTGTAGACACCAAATCCACTTTTAAATTTTTTGTCTGGCTATATGTCCGGATTGAAACGAAATTTTGTCAGGGGTAAGCTCAGCAATGACTTATTGTAGACTTTTGAAATGTTGACAATATATTACGATTTACTTGACTTAAAACATAGACTTTAAATGAAAACAAAATATTGAATAGAACCAGAGTTACGAATTAGTGGGTAATTTTTCTAGAGATCTCGATTAGACAGTAACTTCGATTCTCATCCCAACCTACTCTACCGCAAGCCATATTTAACAGTTGTACTATTCAATTGACGGAAAAAATTACCACAACTCAACGGAAAAAATCCGAAATACCAAACATCTGTAAAGTGTTGCCGCTTAAAACACACTCATTTTTCAACTTTGTCCCATCTTCCCGTTCAAGGCGTTATTCCATTCAACTTCCCGAGCCTAACAAATGCTGTCGTATACATTTTTAGGATTAAACAAACGGATTAGCCGGAAATCGAAAGAAAATCTTCTAAAAATTAAAAATATCTCTCTCCCCTTCACCCAATGTTACGAAATTAAACCCTCCCCCATAAGACAATATCCATCGCAAAAATAAATTCTGAAATTTTAACTATACACAAGTCAACGATGGGTACATCAGCTAGTTATGAAATAAATATCAAAAATACCTGTCAATAGTTAACTTGTCAACGATTCGCCAATTCATTCATCATCCAACAAACAAGATCCAATAAATGTAGAAAGAATAACATACAAAAAAAAAAAAAGACTATCGAAACCTTGCCTAACCATTAAAACACTGAAGGGAAACATTCATTATTTCGCCGGTTTATTGTAAAAAGTTATTAACTGACATTTCATGACTCAAATAATTGAAAACTTAGACGAATTTTCTCATTGTGAACTAAGATAACTGTGAACTTAATAGAAAAATACAGTGGTGTGCTTTAGACCATACAATAGAAGTAAAACAGCAATAAGACTAGATTAATAATATGAAATATAAATTACAAATAATAGCTCATTATAAAGAGGCTCAAATGCTAAACATTTCCCTCGCTTACTGTCTACAAGTCCAATTTTTAGTATCTGAAATATTTTAACCCACATATTCAACTAAACTCGTTATCATTTTGTTTTCGACACTATTTTTCCTTTTCGCCTCCCTAACACGGTATCTTTTTAAGATACAATTTTGAATTATAGCCTATTACAGAGAGCATGAAATGCTGAACAATTTCCTCGCTTACAATGTGCAGGCCCGATTTTTAGTTTCTGAGATATTTTAATCCATATGAAAAACATTTCAATTAGTCGACTACTTTACCCGCGCGTTAAAATCAGACGGATCAATTTAATTCACTGTCCACAAAAAAGTGCAAAACGCGACAAAAAAAAATTATTCACTTCTATAACAAAATGCTTTATTTATTTATTCTGCGACAAGTCCCCATAGAATAATACAAAAAATACAATTGTGGGCTTTAGATCCTCAGACGTTTATAATAATAAAAAAAAATATACTTAAAACAGACTAATAATTTATATGCATATTTACAGATTTTTTTTTCAATTATTGGGATATTAAATACATAGGAAGTGATTGAATAGGCGTGATTTAAAGGCGGGTATGTATGTTATTTGAATTAAGGGTATATATACTTTATATATCTGAAGACCTAGAGCGGATTTTTTTTTGTTGATAAATAAGGCCGAAGTTTCCGCAAAAAAATTGATAGTTAACCTATATCAAATATGTACTTATGTATTTTTGTGGTAGACCGAGGATATATTTAATTATGTAAAATTAATTTACATTTAAAAAACTTAGTAAATGAATATACATACACTGTTCATAGTGAAATTGATATGCATCGTAGAAAAATAGAAAAAAATACTTCAAAATTATTGTAAATAAATAAAACTTGAATATCTTAAGGAGATTTATTTATAATCTCATTTTTAATACATAGAAACTTAATATAATTAAAATATTCAACTGCGATTATTTAAAAAACTGGATAATTTTACCTCGCACTCATAATGATACATCTCACTTCTTATTAAATTTTAAAGATTATTAATTTAGAAAAACATATTTTAGGCAAGCCATTACTTGCTTCCACTCCTTTTAGTCTGTTTGTACTACAGCCAACAAATTTTTTGGTGATTCCGGGCTTAACCTGTTCCATTACACTATACATTTTTTTAAAGTGTTCTTTGCTTGAAATTCCTAGTGTTTTCTAATGTTGTCAACAGGTATTGTATCACATTAAGTGATTGTAGTAGTATTTTTATAACTTTGTGGCAGTTATAAAGTAGCCATTCTTGAACTGACATGGCACAATGTTTCCACAATTTCTTTTAAGTTTCATCTCAAAATATCTATGTAAATATGTTTATTCACTATACCATGTGATTTCTACTATAAAGTGAAGATTTTCTACACCTGAAGCTCCCCCTCTCCTCTCATTAAGACACAGAAAAATATTTACAATTGTTGGGGTATTGAATACATAGGAAGTGATTGAATAGGCGGGATTTAAAGGTGGGTAGGTTATTGGAATTAAGGATGTAGGAAGGAATGGAATTCCAAAGTAATGAGGATCGGATAATGAAATATCATATATATATATATATATATATATATATATATATATATATATATATATATATATATATATATCTGAAGATCTTTTAAAAAACAGGCCAATTTTATCTCACACTTAAAATATTACACCTCTCTTATTATTAACTTTTAAATACTATTAATTTAGTTCAATACTTTGTAGGCAGGACATTATTTACTAGCACTCCTTTCAGGCTGTTTGTAATCCATTTGTAATCCAGAAGATAAGAAAAGATCAAAAAACCCTACATAAGAACAAGAAAAAGAACATACGACGAGGATGTTTAGCGATTACAATAAATTATTGTTTTCAATGTAATATAAATTGAACTATTTGTTTATTCCGTAATTTAAATCAATATCGAGGTGTATAATTTTAGCTGTGAGCCATTGTATATAAACGTGCCCTAGAGAAGAAAAAAACTTGGAACTTCTGGTATAGATATCCGTAGATATTATGGTATCCTCCTAACACAGCATTATCCTAACACTTCTTAAAGTGTATAGAAATAATAAATAATAAATATACACATTGGGAGTGTGTGTGTGTGTGTGAGAGAGAGAGAGAGAGAGAGAGAGAGAGAGAGAGAGAGAGAGAGAGAGAGAGAGAGAGAGAGAGTGTTTGAGAGAGAGAGAGAGAGAGAGAGAGAGAGTGTGTGTGTGAGAGAGAGAGAAAGAGAGAGTGTGTGTGTGAGAGAGAGAGAAAGAGAGAGAGAGAGAGTGTGTGTGTGTTTGAGAGAGAGAAAGAGTGTGTGAGTGTGTGTGTGTGTGTGTGTGTGTGTGAGAGAGAGAGAGAGAGAGAGAGAGAGAGAGAGAGAGAGAGAGAGAGAGAGAGAGAGAGAGAGCGATGGACACAGACGGGCGGGGAGGGGAGTGCCGCTAGCCGCCGGCAGACGGCAGACGGCCTTGTGTTGAAAGGCAAGGACACCGACCTTAGGCTTACTTATCACTTACAGCCTCTCCAAGGCAACCTCTCTCCCATAGGGCAGCTCTACCTACTAGGGTATAGGGTATAGGCTACTATATACTAGAATATTACTATATATAGAACTGGATCGAAGGAAATATTTCCATAACATTGACTTCAATAAAGCTTTTGATACTATATGGCTGACTTTTGTTTTTTTAAATAACCATAAACTCTAATTCAAAACAATAATATTCTCATTTTTTCTAGAACAGCTCTCTAAGCTGAGAATTGCCTACTGCACTATAGAATTACTTTAAAGAAGTGACTCGAATGAAATAACTATACTATATTCCTATGATAAAGACTTCAATAAAACATCATGGCTCAAATTTTATTTTATTTTTCAATAATCAATAACAATAACTCTAATACAAACCAAAAAAATTCTCAAATTTAAAAAAATATTTAAATATCAAATTTTTCTCAAATGTAATTTCTCTCTCTCCTAGAGAAGCTCTCTAAACACTATAACTAGAGTATAGAGTACCATAGTGTAATATTATTACTCATATAAAAAAGTGAATGATTTTTTTTTTAACTTATCCTGATATAGACTTCAATAAAGCTTTTGATAATATATGGTTGACAATTTTTTTTTTTAAATAATGTTTAAAAATATTTTCTCTGAAAGTCAACTTCACTTTTCTTGGACAGCTACAGAGCTCGTACAGACACTATGTCTACAATGTTGCCTATTACACTACAGAATTCCTTTAAAGAAGTGACTCGAATGAGATTACTATTATATTTGCATTATAAATCAGATATTATAGTTCCATGAAGACTTCAGTAAAGCTTGATGGGTCAAATCACTAGCGGATCCAGGATTTAATTTTGGGGGAGGGCACTTCAGCCCGAATTTTTTTTTCCATAAAAATAATGATAATTACTTTGGAAAAAAAAGAAAGAAACTAACTGATGAGTAGTGGAAGCTAAGTGATTACTAAAGTCCTTTTAAATGTAATTACACGAACAATAATACTTAAAGAGATAATTTTTTAATATTTTTTTCCACAAAACATGGTTATATTTTACCATTTTGGGGGTCCTCAGCCCCTCAAAGATGAGCTGGGACCTCATAGAGTCCTGCCTTTCCTTCTGAGTGGGGGAAACTTAGGCTCAGATTACTCCTGAGTTAATGAATTTTGTGAATATTATATAAAAGCATGTTTTGTATTTAAGTAGTTATTTTGATTAGTTCAGTTTTTTTTTTTTTTGTTTTAGTTATTTTTGTGTATAATTTATTGTACGTAGAGAGTGAATGTTTTATCTGAAAACTATTATAAATATATTTAATTGAGACAGAGTTTAATATTTCTCAATAAATAATAAAAAAGATAAAAAAATATATATCAGTAGTATGATAGTCGTAGCTAATTTATTTAGTAGAATTCCTTGGCTTACCTACTCACAACCTTCAGCTGTCATCTTTCTCAGATTTCTGATTTATGTTTCCTTATGAATCAATAGTATTTTAAGTGACAGGCATTATAAACATTTTGCTATATGTATTAGAATTATGTATTTTTATAATATATCTAACAACTTCACTCTAGTCGAAGTTTCAGTCCTACTTAATCATAAGTCTTAATGACTTCATTGAATCGTTTTATCAGTGAAATTTATATAATTTCTTGTATACTACGATTAATACATAATTGGTATATATTTTATTTTATTTCTTTTTAAATATAGCAATGAACATACAGACAACCACACAGGAAATGCCTGTAAGTTCAAAAACTTAAATTATTCAAGGACTCGATTTTTCACTCAATTTTCATATTCATACTCAATAAGAAGAAGTAATGTTTCAAAGTATGTTTTTCGCTTGTTTTTCTGAACATAAAAGAGGTCAAGATTGACCAGAAAATCTAAAAATCGAACTTTCTAATGAAATTGAACTTACAAGCTTTTGCAGTGTGGCTATAGATATAATTTATAGTATTTATTGCTTCTACTTATTTCTTGGACTGTTTTATTAAAGGCCTAACAATGAAGAAAAGTTCATGAAGATAGGAGAATAGTTCATAACGTCGACAGAAGTCTAATAGAGTGAAATAATAATAGTAAATTCATATCTTAGAAATAAAAATAATAATTTTAAAATAACAATATATTTTATAGCCTTAAAAAAATAAAATTGACTTTTTTATGAACATATAAAAGTTGAAAATGAAAATGAAAGCCGTTTATAAAAAATAATCATACATTAAAAAGTTTTGAATCTAATAAAATTCAGATTTTTTTTTAGAACTTATTCAGAATTATTACAATCTGTCTCAAGGATAATGGTGTCCAGAGTTCACATTGACACTCTATGTACAATAAATAAAAATAAATTGAACAGAAAAATAATATATATAATAATTGTATTGTAAAGACATACAATAAATAAATAATAATAAATAATAAGAATAAATTCTTTATTTATAATTTGTTATAAACAGCCACTAGTCCCAGAATAACCTTTATTCATTCATTCAATAAATAAAAATAAAATAATTAGATTTATTGATTATGTTAATAATATTTATTTTTGTTCCCAACCTATCAAATTGGATATCAAAATTGGAGTTAAAAAAAATTGGGCTGTCAACATGTTTTACCTTAGTTTTAGACAATATGAGAGATTCTGAAATATATTAATCAATTTTTATGTTATCACTATATCTATTCTAGATTATAGGGTATAGATTAATTTTAATTATCAAAAAGATGGTATCAATGAATGATAAGGACATTTTTTGTATCCATATTTAAGAAACTGATCTCCTAAAATACGAAATTACTACCTTGTCTGGATGAAAGTTTATCACAATAATCTGGATGGAGTCCTACGTTTTGACCTTCTTGAAAATGTGATGAAGAATTGAGATAGCGGCTCAAAGATTTTTTATATGGTAACTAAGGACAGACATCGCTACCTGGTGGTAGAAAGTGTTTACAAGCCCGACTTAACGTAGTATAATGCAGGGTGCCGAATAAAATCTTTTTATAGAATTTTCTGACTATTTTAAGTTTTCCAACCATTTTTTTTTTTGGAAAATTTAAGGTAAAAAGTTGTTGATACGACATGACAAAAATGTATATTTTTAGTCGCCTTAACAATCCTACTCCAACTTTACTGGATCCAGGACAAAAAATCAAACTCATCGCAGGCGAAGGTTTCATTGTAAATTACGAAAGTGTATGATATTCTGAGTAAAAAGAACTTTGTCTGCCACTTCAGAGCCGCAGTTTTAAAAACTGGTGTTTGATTTAAAGAATATTAGGACAGTAATTTGAGGATCGAAACGGGAAATCCATAGCGAAAAATGTGAGAAAAGTTTTTATTTTTGTAACTTGTATATAGAGGTTTAGAAATGTACAAAACGAAATTTTGAACTCGGGCCACCAAGACAAAACTTTTTAGTGCCAACAAAGTTGGATTTGTTCGATATTTTTTTGTTTTTTCATTCATTACTCTTAAAAGATGCATCAAAGCGAAAAATGTATTCTTTAATAAATTGAAGAACGTTAAATTGTGCGTCGGACGTGTATATGAACTTTATAATTTGAGGACGTGGTATGATATAAAACCACGATCAACAAACGATGATTTTTACCAAATTTGTCAAAAACTGATACAAATTACTATAAATGGACCTGTAACTTGAAAATGAGAACAGGAAAAACCCATATAATCAGAGTTGTAGAACACAAAAATTTGCGTTTTTGAGTTATTCCTTCAATAAAAAAAATTGACCAACTTAAAAAAAAACAACACAAAATTGGTCTTAACTCCTATTCCGTTAGGAATTGGCCAATGCATCAACCGAACTTTGTTGTTGAAATTTTTGTCTAGAATCGTCTCCCTGAGTTTGGTCATTAAGAACTAAGACACAGTCAATATATTTTTTTTTTAATTTTATTTTATTGAGATTTACAACTGTATTACATGGAAAATACAATAAGTAAATGTGACATTGGTAACATGACATACAGCATGAAGAGAAACTACCCATTGGTAGAACTCAAATTAAAGTTCTATATTAGAAGGTCCCGAGGCCATCATCTTTTCAGACGCCTCGGAGGATTATCAGGAATCGAGGAGGAAGCAAGGTTTGAAACGAGAGGATTCGGATGGTTCTGCAGTTTGTTATGGATGTATAGGTATCTGGATTGAGCCAAATCGGAAACATATGGAACATTAAGGTCTTTATGGATGATTTTATTTGTGACAAAGTAAGGAGCGTTGAGGATTTTACGAAGGATTTTGGATTGTAAGGATTGGATACGAGAGGAATTCGATGGTTTAGTGGAGCCCCATAGCTCAATTCCGTATGTCCAAATAGGTCTTATTATTGTCATATATATGAGTCGTTTGTAATTGATCGTGAGCTTAGAGCGTTTGTCTAGTAAGTGCTGCGGTAGTCGAAAACGTCGGGCGGTTTCAAGTCGTTTCAGTCTGGTATGGGGGTTCCGTCAATATATTTAAATCCAGTTTCATTTTCAACCTCTTTAAAGTATTGATTAAAAAAAAAAAAAAACTCTCACACTGAAGGCAACGTGGGAAATATCTTTAAGGAAACAAGACGTAATTATGTTGTAATGTGTTAAGGATTCAAAACAATGGAATTAGGTCCTTACATAAAGAACTGGAGGAAGAAGAAAAATAAAGAAAAGGCGAGGAAGGTCAGCAGAAGGTGTCTCTCTCGGTTCTTGCTAGTCCTAATTGTCTCTCTAATAGCTTTCCTACTTCTGTCTCACTATACTATCTGAGGGTCTGTATATATATATATATAATATAATAGAAAATAAACTATATTCTGGGATGATGTCCCCTTAGAATAACAATAATGAAGAGTTACAAAAGAAAAAATACATATCAGGCCAAAAACTAACTTAATAAAGAATCAATGAATACATACTATAACTTAAACAATAGTATGTAAATGACTAAGAAATAAAATAAAATCTTCTCAACTATACTTTTACATGTATAGAAAGAAAAACCAAAACTTCTACAAAAGAAAAAATATCAAAAGTGCTTGAATAAAAAGTATTGAATTTTTATGTTAAAACATAAATGGCTTAAACATACAAAACAGAGTAAAATCCTGAATGCTCCTTACTTTGTCACAAATAAAATAATCCATAAAGATCTTAATCTTCCATATGTTTACGATTTTGCCCAATCAGGATACATATCCTTCCATAAGAAACTTCATAACCATCTGAATTCTTTCGTTTCTAACCTTACTTCTTAGATTCCTAATAACCCTCTGATGCTTCTGAAAAAAAGATGGCCTCGTGATCTTCTAATATAAACATATTATTAGAGTGCTACCAGTGGGTAATTTCTCGACAGACGTTTTAATGTGATTATATACCTGTATACACATTTACTTGATGTATTTGTATTGTAATACAGTTTCAAATATCATGAAGAAATAATGTTTTATTTTCAATATTATCTGCCCATCCCTTAATAAATTAATCGCACTTAAATGCGACGAATTGCAATACCTGACAATAAAAATAGAAATACATAATTATTCTTTCAAAACATCCCGAAGCAATTTTTTCTCTGGTCTAGGGTTTTTTTCCAACACTTAATCAATTCTACGCTTTTTATGAACGCATAAATATCAGCATCTGTAAATAGAATGTTTGTCATCATCTAAACATTTCTTAGAGCAAAATTTTCTGCTTTTATTTTATTTTCTTCTTTATTTTGTGCTACATACTTATTATTTTATACATATTTTTTTACTGAAGGTGCATACATGAATAAATGAAATATTTTCTTTGAGATTTGTTAATTTCAATATTGATAAAGCAAAATAAGTTCATAGGGTCAGAGAGGTCTCTTCGGGCTCACCCAGCGCTGAATAATATTATTAATTTTACTTTCAGAAGGTAGAAGTTATCTTAATGACTAAATTGAAATAACAACCTTGAGGAGACTAAACTAAAAATACACAGGTAAATTATATTTCATACTACTAGACAAACGATCTAAGCTCTCCAAAGACTCATATACATGACTATAATAAGACCTATTTAGACTCACTAGCGGATCCAGGATTCAATTTTTTTGGAGGAGGCTTCAGCCCGAAAGTTGTTTTTTGCATAAAAATAACGATAACTACTTTAGAAAAAAAGAAATAAACTAACTATGAAACCTATATGAAATGGTGTTTAAGTGATTCCTAAAGCCCTTTTAAATATAATTACACGAATAATAATACTTTGAGAGATAATTTTTTTATATTTTTTTCGAAAAAACATGGTTATATTTTCCCATTTTGGAGGGGGGGCTTCAAATATTACTATCTGTCCCAATAAAGGACATTTATAATAGGGTTCAGAGAGCATAATAGCATTCAGACCATATTTACAAAATCAAAAATAAATAAGGTAATTTCAAAATAATATACAGCGAAATAATAAAAAAATAAAACATCATAATGAAGGAAGAAAATATAAATAATAGTAATAATAAAATTAAAATAAATGAATAAAAAAGAGTTAAAGGGTTTAGGAGATCCCTACGCTTCTCCTTCAACCACTTCACTAGTATTAAAAGCCAGTGGAGGATGAGTAAGGGCGCTACAACTACAGACACTCATGACTTGAGTAGAGAATCTAGCCAGTGCCAGAACTTTTATATTAATATTGTTATAAATATCCTGAATAAAAAATAAAAGTTATTTGTAAGTTTGGTTAAATTTTCAAAAAAGTTTTTTTTTACATAATACCCATTTTCTTTTGTGAATGATATCTGTGGTATATGTAAATTAAAAAAAAAATAAAAAAATATGTAGGACTGAATATCGAATTTTGTATATTACAAATAGTTTTACGAAAATTTCTCTTCTTACTTTAAATATTTTTTTATTAATTCATTTTTTTTTATAAATAAACTCATTATCATAATATGCAGAGAGCGTTATCGAAGGAATATTATATGGAGAGGATGCTCCGTTACACTTTCTAGACGGCGGGACGCTGACATCTGGGTCAGACACCTTACGCAACGTCTGGGTCGAGGATCGGAGGATGCGGGGGAAGTCTTCTGTCGCACCGAGGTTCCTGGACAAAGGGTGTCCTCGATGTCTGGGCTATGGGCTTTATCTCTGGTCCGCTAGCTGGAGAGTGTCGAGTATCTGGAAGAAGTCTGGAGGAAGAGGAGGGACAAAAATAGAAAAAAAAAAATCTCATTAAAACGTTTTCGAAGGCAAGTTATAACGCAGTTCGTAATACAGTAATACAGTAACTTCGGTAAATCGAAAAAATGGAGGGAGATCGGAAAACTTGGTCTATTTAATTAGATACTAAAAACTCATGAATATCCATTTTCCACTTGAATCTTAAGATAATATGGCCACATTTTCTTTTCGATTTTGTGGCCATATTATCTTAAGATATTATTATATTATCTTAAGCAATATTATCTTAAGAAAATGTGGCCTACAAAAATAATGGGGCATTTGTCCTTTATAACCTCGTTTTTTTAACTTTTTCGGGGTGGAGGTCACGCCAAACACATCAATATTTTTGTAGGCCACCTTTTTTTTTTTTGACTATGTGATCATATTATCTTACAATTTAAGTTGAAAGCAAATATTCATTCATGAGTTTTGTTACCAAATTAAATAGACAAAGTTTGTCGTTTTCAGACTGAAAACGCCCCAATTTTCAAGAATTTTCTTAAATAAAATATTTATAGATTGGTATGAGATGAAATTATTTACGAATTTTTATACGGATGTTAATAATTTCATAAAAAGGATCCACGAACTAAAGGTGGATACAGAAAAAATATATATATTTTTTTTTTGGGTTCGATAATTATAAGGTTCTACTGAACTAATAGTGATAATAGAAAAAAATATAATTCAACTTGACAAAAATTAAATAGCTGTAACAACCGTTTTAGGTTCCTAAAGCTATTTTAAACTATACTCCAACGATGGGCTCAAGTATTTCATGCGAAATTTCACTATAAGACTTTCAACCTTTGGTCAAATCGATGGCTAAAAAAAACAAACTCAATATAATGATTTTGCAGTTTATAATCAGCCAAATATAATAGTTGCCTCGATTTCACTCTCGTTTTTTATATAAAGTTATTTTAATGCGATAAGTGTTGAAACCATTAGGAGATCAGCTGTTTTTAAAACAGCTGATAATTTTGTATTGAGTTTAGTAGTTTACGAAATGTAGTCTAAAAAAAATAATAATAAGTATATTTGAGTTGTTTCTTTGCGAAATGAACCGTAAACATAGTTCTCTGCCAATTGTAATATATAAAACAATAGTTTTTATAAAAATAAATTAAATAATTCTTTATCTGTAGCACATATTTATGGAAATCATTTATTATTTTAACAATAATTAAAAATATTAAATAGGGTCGATTTTAGAACGAATTAAACTTCAAGAACTGTTATGGAAAAACAAGTTATACAAAGTAAAATATAAAAATTTAACGGTTTGTTTACAATAATGGTACAGAAAAATAGAGCTATTTTAATTTTACTTCGAAAGCTTAAAATGCTTTGATGATTTTTTTAAAATTTTTTTTAAGAAATACAAGTATCATTACATCCCTCGAAAAAATGCGGGATAGGAAAATGAATTTGTTTTGTTTTTAATGATAAAGAATAGTTAGAATATGCAATTTTGTTAATTATCGACTAAGGAGCATTGAAGATTCTTCGAAGAATTTTGGGTTGTAGAGAGATAGGAATTTTAGGGTATTGTGGAGACCAATAGCTCAATTCCAAAATCTAAGAGCAGTTTCTGGGCTTTTCAGAGTATGGCCTATAATTATCGATAACAATAAATTATCGGACTTGAAAACCGATACTCGATTCTTCATTAATATTATAAGCATTTTTGAATATATGAATAACAATATAAATATTGATTATTTAGCACATAGGCGCATCAAAAAATATGTCATTTCCTCTTAAAATTAATTAATGGAAATATCAATTCTTCTATCCATCTAAGTAAAAATAATTTTCTTGTTTCTGTCAATTTTCACTCAAAAAAAAAAATTGCGATTATAGTTCAGTTTTTGAAATATTAATTATATTTGTTCAAAATAGCTACTAAATAATTTAGCATAATCAGTACAATTCAGCATTTTGAATTCTAAATTTAACTAAAACAGCAGAAACAATAGAACAATTGTTTTAGATAAGCAAAATGATGCAGCAGACAAGAATAGGACGAAGATGTAGAACGAAATCTGTCTCGACAGGACAAGTTTTGAAAACTCAGCTGTTCAAAGGAAAACCTGATGCCACGAGTAATTCTGCTTATCTCGTGTCTAGTTCATTTTTAAATCATATTACTACAATCGTATTTAAATATTTTGTTGTTCATGATATAACTAGAATATCTATATCGTCCGTTTATTATAAAATTTACTAATAAATAAATAAATAAATGTTCTCGATAAAGACTGAACTTTCAAGAACGTTTTTTAGAATTCCCACCATGGTACAGATGGCCCTGAAGCCATAGCCCAAAAATCGAACTCATCCTAGGGAAGGTTTCATTGTAAATTACGAAATTGTATATTATACTGAGTAAAAAGAACCTTGTCTGCAGTTCCAGAACCGCTGCTTTCAAAAATGGCGTCTGATTTAATGAATATTAGGCCAGTAATTTGTGGATCCAAACGGGAAATCCATTGTGAAAAATGGGAGAAAAGTTTTTATTTTTTTAACTCGTATATATGGGCTTAGACATGAAAAAAGAAAAGTGGTAACGCGGAATACCAGGAGAAAACTTTTTACAGCCAAAAAAGTCGTATTTTTTATTCACCTATAACTCATAAACGATTATATCAAAAAGAAAAATGCATTCATTAATAAATTAAATAACGCTGAATCGTGCGTCAAACAAGCATATAAACTATATAATTTGGTTACGTCGTAATGTATAAAACCGTGGTCAACCATCACTGATTTTTTTCTAAATTTCACAAAAACTGAGACAAATTACTGTGGCCCTGCGACTTGGAAATGAGTTTCTTGGAAAAACGCATAGAATCAATGTTTTAGAGCACCAAATTTTGAGGAGATCGAAAAATTTTGTCTATTAAATTAGGTACTAAAAACTCATGAATACCCACTTGCTTTCCACTTGAATTGTATGATAGTATGATCACAAAATCTAGAAAAGAAGTATCACAAAAATATTGGGGCCTTTGGTCTACACAACCTTGTTATTTTAAATATTTCGGGGGAGAACTGACGCCAAACGAATCAGTATTTTCTGTGATCATATTTTAGTCTTTTTGAACCTAATTAAATAGACAAAGTTTGCCGACCTCCAGATTGAACACGGCCCTATTCCGAGAATTTTCTCAAATATAATATTTGTATACTGCAATGAGATGAATCAATTTACGAAGTTTTAGATGAATGTTAATAATTTGATAAAAAGGGGTCTGTACCATGGACTATTATTTATTGCCAAAAATTAAGTGATCTAAAATGACACAAACCCTTTTATGTATCAAATATAGTTACAAAAATTTTACCAAAAGAAAATTCATTGAAATCTTTAGAAATTTAGGTTATAAAATGTCATTAACGACTTTTTGGAATAAACCGACGATATGATTCAAATGTATTTTTTTTTTAAATAAAATGTTTCAGCCAAGATTATATTCTTCAGGTAAGAAAATTAAGCACATCTTCGAGAAAAGTCAGGACAAGTTATAAAGAAAAAGAAACTGTATATTTCGATCTACTAGATTCCAACGAAAGGTTGAAACTTCTAGGAGGTTAAAAAAACATCCAAAAAAATTTGGACATGCCCAATTACTAAATATTAAAATAGAAATAAATGTAGACAGAAAGTAAAATTAATATAAGTATGTAAACGGTCTCTTGAGTACTTGAATACCTTCAATGCTCGAAACACGCTCTGATGACGACCCAAATGTTTCGGTTGAAACGTCGGCACCAATAAAAACTTTTTAATGCAGTTGATAAACTTCCTTCAATAATTCATAAATATGTAAAGTAAATTGAGATAGCAACACGTTACGAATCCAAACGATGGAACCGATGATTCAAATAATGAGTTTAGGAACGGTCTGTAATTGTATAGGTTACATTACAGTTTTCAAGAGAATATTTCATCATAGGGATCATTTATTTTTTTCAGAGATTGGAGATATAAAATAATTCTCAATTAATATAGAAAAAGTGGATACCATAAATTATATAAATAATGATTCATACATTTATTCTAAGAAATAGTTTATTGCTTTAATAAACAATTATAATCTCCCTGTCTAGACGAAAACTTTTAAATTAATAGTCTTCTTTCAAGGCTTAGAAATATTGCCCGGGGCTCAGATGGATAATATTACGTAATTAATTAGGAAAACTTTTTATCCTTGTATTTTATTATTAATTTTATAACAATCACTGTTTAAAATAACTAAACATTGCGAATTAAAACAGGGATTATCATTATATGTTATTTATCGGTTTATTAATATTTTTATTTTCAATCGTTATAAAATTTTCATTATAAATCTGTTTTTTTTTTTGCCTTTGAATATAAAATCAATACTTGAATTGCTTTTTTGGAAAGACGTGTTCATTTTTATGACAAATTCATTTTAAGAAATACATATATTTCCCTGTTGTAGTAATAAGTAGGATAAAAGAGAGGGGGGTGTTGAAAAGAAATGCCAACCAGAAATTATAAATAATAAAATATAAAACGAAAAAAGAAAAATTGATGCTATTTGAAATGTCAAATGACCATAAGAATAATCGTTAATTACCTAAATTACTTTTTTTTTAAAACGTAGGCTTAAATTTCAAGTATTTCTGCGTAAAATATACCATAGAATAAGTTTATAATAAATGATGTTTATACGTAACATACACATATTAAGAGTGTGTGTGTGTGAGAGATAGAGAGAGAGAGTGTGTGTGTGTGAGAGAGAGAGAGAGAGAGAGAGAGAGAGAGAGAAAGAGAGAGAGAGAGAGAATATGAAAGTCCCGTTAAGACGGCTAGACTCACTCTCCCAGCTGACTCACACAGTTCCTACTCCGCGACAAAAAACCCCGCCGCTTCACCTGAGGAAGTTGTCCAGTCCACTCTATTAGTCTCTTTCTCTCGATATATTTTATCATGTAATTATATTTTAATATATTAGGGTGATTCTCAGATTATGGGCAATTTTCGTGATAAAATTTTAATAATTTTGGCGGCATTTAAATACAATTTTCTAAATACCTACACCTTCTATGGCCACTCAGCTTTATCTCAGCAAATGGCTTTTTAGGGACTTCGATTAACCCTTGATAGTATTGCCCAAAATCCTCTTGCACTTTGCAAGACCAAGACCGAGGGCGCCTTGTTGTTGCAAGACCAAGACCACGAATGGTGAAAAAAAAGTATTTTTAAAATAAAAATTAAGGCAAAATAATTACTAATACTTGACAATCTTAGTTACTAAATGTTAATAATTAGTATAAAAAATATACTTTTGCATTTAACTCCTCCAGCTTATTTCTTTATGACAGTCAAAAATGGTACATTAAAAGCGTTAAGTGGCTTACCGAAAAAGCTGGCTTTACTGTAAGCTAGTGTTGCCCAAAATCGGTCTTGGTCTTGCACTTTGCAAGACCAAGATCAAGGCACCTAACTGTTGCAAGACCAAGACCAGAACTGTTAAAAAAATCGATTTTTTAAATAAAAATTAAGGCAAAATAATTATTAATACTTGACAATCTTAGTTATTATATGTTAATAATTGGTATAACCAATATATTTTTGCATTTAACTCCTCTAATGTTTCATTCGGGCTTACTTAGGTTTCTCCTACCCTAAAAAATTACAGTAATATCTCTATAGTAATAAGCTAATAAGTAACTGCAAGACTGTTGCGAGACTCTTGCGCAAGACCAAGACCATGACCATGTCTGAGTTTGCAAGACCAAGACTAGTCTCGGTCTCGCATTTGGGCAACACTTAACTTGACATTGAATCCATGTAGACACGCCTACAAAGCGACGTAATCGAACTAATCGAAAAAAATTAATATTTTTAAAAATAATTCTCTATTAAAAATATTTTTTTTGTAACTTTTTTTTTAAAATCATTTATTCAAGATATTTACAACTGTATTACAATATAAATACATCAAGTAAATGTGTTCACAAGAATATAATAATTTGAAAACGCTTGTTGAGAAACTAGCCACAGGTAGCACTCTAATAATATGTCTACATAAAAAGATCACGAGGCCATCTTCTTTTCAGACGCCTCGTGGGTGGTAACTTAAGAGTAGAAAAACCATTTGCTAAATATCTAACAAAAACTCCGTCATTTTTTAATGTAACTTCTGTAACGAGAGGTTTTAATTTGTCGAAAATATTTCAAGTGCAACGGAAAATCGAACAGAAACAAATAATTTCTTATTTTCATGGTTGATTAAAAAAATATCAATACTGACTTCCTCAAATTGGTTTCTAAATGTTCTCTGGTATTTAAATTTTAAAATATTTTATTCTAAATGTACCAAACAGTGATTATTTGTTTGTGTTGTTTGGCGCTATCTTTTTACCTATTTATCTCTCCAACACGACGTCACGTTAAGATATAATTTTAAATAATAACTCATAATAAAGAGTATGACATTGTGAACAATTCTCTCACTTACAGTATACAAGTCAGATTTTTAGTTTCTGAGATATTTTAATCCAAGTGCAAAACAACTTCAATTAGACTTTACCCGAATGAGTGTTGTCTCATTCATTACCCACAAAGCGCTCCAAAAAACGCATTCACTTCAAAAAGATATGTAATTTTTTTTTGTAACAGTTTTGGAATGTTTGATAGGTAAGAGGAAAATCGTCATAATTTAGCTCGAAGCTATAGTTCGACCGCAATTAATGTTGACTGTAATATAGGCGTTCGATATAATGGATTGTACTGCCCGATCCATGACAGAACAAGAATCGATGAATTATTGAGAATTTAAAACTTGAAGGATGTGATTTCCATGTCTTTATTTAAAGAACTAATGTATAAGATAACTTAGGAATAAAAAAAAAAATAAGGTGTGTTCTTTAGACCACACGATAGAAGCGAAAACATCAACAAGGCCAGATTAATAATATGAAATATAAATTATAAATAATACCTCATCATAAAGAGGAGCAAATTCTGAAAATTTCCTTCGTTTACAGTATTCAGATCCGAATTTTAGTTTCTAAGATATTTTAATCCATTTGTTTTATAAAACTCGTTATAATTTGGTTTTCGACAATATTTTTCCCTTTTCGCCTGTCTCACACGGCGTCGCGTTACAATTTTGAATAATAACTCATTATAAACAGGATGAAATGCTGAATATTTACGTTTATTACAGTATGGAGGTCCAAGTTATAGTTTCTGAATTATTTTAATCCATTTCTAAAAACACTTCAATTAATCGACTTTAACCGAGCATTACACATCGGAATCTGACGGCTCGATTTAATTCATTTTCTACAAAAAATTACAAAACGCGGCTAAAGAAGCTTTCCTTAAAAAATTGTATTTTTAATTTATTTAATGAAATTTACAACTGTATAAACAATACAACTAGTAAAAATGCACACATTAGAAATAATGACATGAACAGACTTAAAGAAATACCGCCCAGTGGTAGCACTCCCTATTTAATTCTAGGTGAGAAGATCACGAGGCCATCTTCTTTTCAGAGGCCTAGGAGGATTATCAGAAATCGAGGAAGAAGCAAGGCTAGAAACAAGTGGATTCGGATGGGACAGGAGTTTATCATGAAAGGATAGGTATTTGGCTCTGGCTAAATCAGCAAACCTTCAAAAATAGTAAGCGTAAATATATAAAGTGAACGTACCTGTCCAAATAAATTGAATCCTACTTGATGATTGGCTAATGAGGGACGAAATATGGCTTCCATTGTGTCGAATAGGCAATATTAAATATTGACGTTTCAAGGCTCGACCCTCCAGATTGCACGAACACTCCCAGTCTAGACATCGACTGACTAACTATTGTAAATACATTCTTATCAGTAATTACATTTATTTATCCGGATGTAATATCTTGTATGAGTCAGGTAGGGAATAAAGTCGGGCGACATCTGTCGACACGTCAACGTGTCAAGTTTTCCCTGTGTGTCACAACTGACGTCACCAGACATGTCCTGCCCTGAAGCGGCACGCCATTGTAAAGAGGAGAGGGTTGTATTTTATTTTAATTTTGTAAAATAAAAAAAAACTTTATTAATATTTACTTAAAATATTCATTTTTTTTCCATACTACAACGAGGCAATAAAATTATTGTAAATACAGAAATTTGGTCTGTATAACTGTTTCCACCTAAGGTAGTAGCTATATAAGAACTGTATGGTAGAGACGTAAAAATAACAGAAGGACTAATACAATACACCAAAACAATGTAGGGTGAACTCTCATAACGCATAACGCAGTTATGAATAGGGGGTAAACCCAGTAATGGACTTTAAATGCTAATAATAAGCTTTCTTGTTGATTTAAAGGTTACAGTTTTTTCTAGATTGAAGAACAATGCCCTCTATTGACAATTGTATGAACAAAGTTCCCAAAAGAAAATTTTAAAATATCTATCATTGTTGTTCTCTTGAGAACAGTGTGTTCCATACCTTCCTACAAACAGTTTGGCTAAGAGTAAGTTGAACATTTATCTTATCTTATCTTTATACTTAAATAAAGATTTTAGAATTTTTCTGATGTATGTCTATTACTGACACAGACCTCCGGTCCATTATTAGAACAATTGAATTACAGGGTGTCTATCACTAGTGCAAAAAAGTGTTGTTTTTTTTAATGGAGATCATATCTGCATAACTAAATATTTTTTCAATTTAAAATTTTTAAATAGAAAAAGAAGACTTTAGAGATTCTAAATGTCCAACGAATAAGTTTACAACTATAATAATAACGGCGGTATAAGCCAAAAATGATTAAAATTCCTTAGCTATGTCCATCACTCAAAAAACATACATCATGTCAATCATATGAAAGATAATTTATAATAAAAAAAAAATTGACATCTCACAAGATTTAACATCGAAAGATATAACGTATTGAACTTTCAACGCATGTTATCTAAAATATTCTCAACATGTTCTTATTCGATGTCTCAAAAATTGAGCATCTCCAACAAAAGAATATTGAAATTTTTTACTAGCACTCGAGCGGATGAATAGAAGTGCATAATTTTTGTTGAGATATTAAATCTATAAATGAATATTTTTTTTTTTTAATTTACAACTGTATTAGAAAAAATTACAACTAGTGAATTTGAATTGGTAATGAACAGACTTTTGGAGACACTACCCAATGATAGCACTCCATGGAGCTCGCTCTAAACATTAGGACATGCTTCCATATGTAACATAAGTATAATATAATACGGACTCCGATAATATTATGTACAAATACATATGCCGTTTAGTTGGTATTATTTAATATTTACTTGTACAGATTACAGCGATATTATAAAAATTAAAATTTATATATAATGAATTATAGTTATAATTATAGCTAGTCGAATGTGCTACATATCATGGGTGATAAATAATCAGGACGCAGGACACATTATAAAAATTATTTATTTGTTCCGACGTTTCAACCCAATCCCTCCTCCCGTCTGACTATGCATACCTAGCTCTTGCTATCTGAAAAAGGACAACTGGGAAATCCTCCTCCGACCTTTCCACTTACCTACCAAATGTGTCAGTACTTGAAAGCCTTCAGTGCTTGAACCACGGTTAGTAAGAGAAAATATTACAAATTTTCATAAATGGATTGTATACATTATTTTTAGTTTGTATAACTTTTTATATATTTCATTTTTAATATTGTGAATTGTAATAATAGTTAAGATTCATGTACCATAAAATCACTATAGCTTATTATTTACCATTATCGGTCGTATAATATTATATATGATTGTATTTTAAAAATTTTCAGCCCTGATGATTACGTTTGGATTGAAACGTTGGCACAAATAAAAAGTTGTTATAATTACTGCGTCCTGAATATTTATCACCCATGTATGGTATTTAAATAAATAAAAATACCCACAATGAAATGTAAATAAATATAGCATCAATAATTTTTACTTTCATTTCTCCTGGGTCTGAAAATACTTATTCTTGCTAAGAGGGTGGTAAGTGAAAGTGCAGCAGATTTTTTTTTTTAAATTATTTTTTGGAAGTTTTATTTGTGCCTTAATTTTTTTAATTATTAACAAAATCGACAAATGATATATATTAAAGAAATTATACAATGATACTAAGATATACATTAAAACAGCGAACTTTGATACAACCTTGAATACTAACAACGTAAAAAAAAAACAACTAATGCGATTGAGAATTAATTGGCGCAGCTATGAGACTATCGCAACATTATCTCAGATTAATTATAGTAAATATCTCTCTGTATTAGCAGCTTGTTAGCGGTCTCGCTCTCAGATTGAAATAAACAAACAACTTCTTATTCAGTTCAATCATCATCGCTAATATCCTCATCAACACTATTTATTATATGTTCACAATATTTGTAAAAATAAATTAATTTAATTAACGGCTGTAAAATATATGACAAGAGTGAGTATATCTCAAACACACTACTATATATGTTTTGTGCTCCACTTCGACGGGCGGGCCAAGATCAAATGATCATACTATAAATGGAATTCCGTTAACGGTCAAATGTTGATATCCTTTATTTACGCTATTTCCTTTATTTAGAATAGTTGGCCCATGCAAATAATTCTCAAAATAATATCAGGCAGTTAACATATGCAAAAATAATAAGTAAATCGAATAATTGAACATATCATAAGATAAAAGAATCATTTCCTTTTTTTTCGGACATTGTAAGCTAGGAATTATTGAGCAAGGAGGTGGTCCGGGGTGGTGGTAATGAAAAGACGAAAATAGTAAAAAAAAAAAACTATTTTAGTTAAAGCCAACGTTCTATCGACGTTGTATCTTGTTCGTTCTAGCCCTGAAGAAGACCTGAAAAGTCGGGTAGAAACGTTGGCTTTAAATTAAATAGTCTTTTTATTATCGCCACTAAGGATCATCTCCTTACTAAATAATATACCATGGTAAAACATCAAGTATTCAATATGTCGAAAAATAATTCATTCATTTTTTAAACCAAAAGGTTTACAAATTACATTAACCTGTATCTCAGCTAAAATGATATGGTAGAATATATAGGTAGAAACATGTTAAGGTGATGACATTTTTAGAGATTTTTGATAAAAATGCAAGGGCAGTTTACAAAAGTGTAGTTTACGAATTTTAAATATATTTAATTTATTTTTTATTTTTAAGTGAATTCAATAATCTTTAGAATAATTATGGGTAAAATCAACAAAAGAAGTATACGTTTATGAGTTATTCGCAAATAAAATTTCTTTTTCTTCATAACTTTTTTTTTCTGAAATGTAGGGGAGGATGTGATCATTTTTCTTATCTGAAGGAGAAAAGATTTTCAAAATGAGCGCTCAAGCATTGGATTTGATGAAGAATATGATGCATTGCGAAAAAAAAAAAAGAGAAATAAATAAAAAAATGTTTGAGAAACAACATATAAAGATGGCGATTTACGACTTCTGTCAACTTTCGGGCAATTTCGGAAACAGTGTGATCATTCAGTTACAGTGTGATCATGAGACCATGAGTCACCTATTATATCAAGGAAAAGTATTGCTATCGTGAAAATATTAGAATTATAGTTTTTACCGATAATACATATTTTGAGATTCTCTGAGTCCAAATAACCAAGTTTCGAAAAATACATGCATGTGTGAACAGACTAGCTTTTCAACATAACTTTCACTCACGACTCTTTTTTTTGTTAAAATTATTTTCAATCAATAGTGCATTAATAATTAATGCAAAAATCATAAACCATAATTACAACATAAACCATATTTATTAAAATAATTAGATTTCCAACAAGTTGTATAATGTACTTGTTGAAAATCTAATTAGTTTAAATTATTATCTTTTAAAAAAAAATTAAAGTGGAAAATTCCCTGCTTTATTAAACTATCAAACTCTTGGAATATATAATTTAATTTTGATATAACTTTTGGTTTTTGAGCTAGGCTTTTCACACACCTGGCTTGTTATTTAAACTCAAGAGATAAAACATGAATTTCCGTTGAAAATTCGGATATGATATTTTTCATGATCACAACATATTTCCTTAATAAATATTTCATATCGCCAATCTGATGGAACAACAAAACAATGTTTTATCACGTTTGTCAGAATGGAGTGATTAATTAAATGGATGTCCATAGTATAATATAAGCAAAATTCGAATAGGTAGAAAATTTATATGGAAATAATTCTAATTATTTTGTCTTTACTATCAATTTTTTTATTAGAACTTATTTCATTATTCCATCAGATAAGGGATATGCGGATAAGTGAAAGTAACAATCAGATATTGTATGATATGTGTGTCCATTTCAGGAACATCATCGGACATTGTCTGAAAGTATAAATAAAATTAAAATACGAGACTAAAACTGATCGAATTTGTTTTTAATGAAGTTTAATAAAAATTTGCCCATGATACATATTTTACAAAATCATTTCACCATTATTTTGTCAGTTTAAAAACACGTGATTGATTTAATGCTTTCTTATGTCGGTTCAAAAACTACTATTTCATTTTTTGTGAGGAAATAATTCTTTGAACTCCTTGTTCTTTGCCCTGATATCTTGATATCGATTCTATCTGGAGTTTTTACCACCATCCTATTAGGAAAATTGATGATCGATTTATATAATTGCATCAGAGTGAAGATGGTATTTCAAATACTTTTATCGCCAAAAATGAAGAACGCATTTCCTCAAAGGATGATTAAGGCATTATCTCTTCGAAGAGATCGCTTGTCAAATTAATTGAACACTCTTTGATATCGATGATGGAGATATCGAACAATTTATTTATTTTGACTTGGGAGAGATAAATGATAAATATATATAATAATGTTGATGATGATGATGTAGTAGCCATATGCAGAGTGGTGCAGTGTCAAAGGGTATCGATTCAACTCTCAGCCGCATTAGCCATTGTTATGGTCTAAGGTAATGTACAGTCTCTCTGTGCATTATCTACACAAGTATCTCGTTAAGGTTAAGGGATAGATCGAGAGCAATGGCAAGAAAATTTAAATTATCTAAGAAAAATTTTGAAAGGTTTTTTTTAATAATATTTATCAGATGAGAGATTGCCAATCGGATCATAATACTTTAAAAATTCCAGATGATTTCAAGAATATTAGGCCAGTAAGTTGATGAAGGAAACAGAAAATTAATTGCGAAAAATGTAAGTTTTTATTTTTTAAACTGGTATATATAGGTTTAGACATGTAAAAAAGAAAATTCCTAACGCGGACCACGAAGGGAAATTTTACAGCCAAAAAAGTCGGAGTTTTTCGATATTTTTTGTTTTTGTTTTTCACCTATAACTCCTAAACGATGTATCAAATGTATTCATTGATAAATTAAACGACTGTAAATTGTGTCGAATAAGTACATAAACTATATAATTTGGTTACAAGGTAAAATATAAATCCACGGTCAACGAACGCTGATTTTTACTAAATTTATCAAAAACTGAGACAAATTACTATAAATAACTCTACAACTTGGAAATGAGTTCCTTAAGTGGAAAAACCCTTAGAATAAAAGTTGAAGAGAAACAAATTTTGCGGAGATCGGAAAAGTCATGAATACTCGTTTGCTTTCCACTTAAAATGTAAGAAAATGTGATCACAAAACCGAAAAAAAATGTGGTATACAAAAATATTTGGGCCTTTGGCCTATATAACCTTGTTATTTTAACTTTTTCGGTGTAGAAGTGACGCCAAAAGAATCAATATTTTTTGTGATCACATTATATTACGATTAGGAAAGAAAATGGGTAATTTTTTACAACTTGTATATATGGGCTCAAAGAGATAAAAAACTAAATTGCTAACGCGGGCCACAATTTTTTTTTTAAAACCTATTTATTGAATAATAATACAACCTCTCTCAATACAAGTTCTCATTCATACAATATATACGAATTATAGAGAAATAAATATAAATATAAAAAGTAAATAAATAATACTGATGAAGAAAGTAAATAAAAAGAAAAAAAATAAACAAATAAAATAAAAACTTCTAAACACAATCATACCTATATACAATATATACATACGCCCAGGAATCTCCGAGCCAGGATTTTCCCCCCACATGTGAAAGGCAAAGCAAGACTCCAGGAGATCCCAGTGCCACTTTTCCACTCTCATCACTAGTATTAGAAGCCAGTGGAGACTGAAAGAGGGCCACAACTAGAAATCATTTTTGCAGCCAACAGAAGCTAGATTTTTTTTACTAAAACTTTTTTTTTCTCCTATAACTCTTAAACGTTGCATCGAGGAGAAAAAGGTACTATTTAAAAATTAAGTAACGCTAAATTGTGCGTCGAATGAGTACCTAAACTTAATAATTAGGTTAAGTGATATGGTCGATATCCACCGCCAACGAACGCTGACTTTTAACAAATTGGTCAAAAACTTAGACAAATTCTTATAAGTGTATCTACAGCTTGGAAATTAGTTCTCTGAGATAAAAAACTCATAGAATAAAAGTTATAAAGCATCGAATTCCGCGTAAACTGAGTAATAAGAGTTTTAACGTTCGCTTCAATGCACCGTTAAGTAGTTACAGATGAAAAAGAAATCGAAAAAATATGGCTTCTTTGGTTGTGACAATTTTTATGATGGCCCGCGTCGTCAATTTCGTTTTTTATAATTTTAAATCGATATATAAGTTTAAAAAATAAATACGAATACACTGAATGTTATCAATAAATATGAAGCAGTGGGTAAAGGAACGACGATATAAAAAATAGATGGGAATGAAGGAAAGAATAAATCTGAGAGCAACGGTAAGGAGGGGGGGGGCTGGGAGATAAGAACGCAGCTCATCATCTTCCAAAGGAAATTATCGGAAGATGAAATATATACTTAGATATATAAATATATATAGATATATATAATATATTATAAGATATATAATAGCGGCAATAAATAGCTTATGTACTATGTCAAGAGATCTCGAGGCTGTCTTCTTTTCAGAAGTCTTTCTAAAATAAATTAAAAAAAAAAAAAAATATATATATATATATATATATATGTATATATATATATATATATATATATATATATATATATATATATATATATATATATATATTACTAAAACATGAATACAGATATTGTTAGCTATGCATGATTTTTATTTCTTAGAATTTTCATTGTATACTATATAATTTATAAAAAATTAATACTAACAAGATTATATTGGACCTCTAGAAAGTTTATAAAATGTGTTTGAAATAAACAGTAACATTAATAGTTTTTGTGATCTTGTTTTTATTATTACGAATTGTATGAATTACAAAAAAAAATAATAATAATTTGCGTAACATCCTCAGTTACACACAACGTTCCTACACCTGTGATTTCATAACTTTAATAATAATTTCATATTAAAATATAGCAATAATGCTCCCAGTTGCTGAATATTAAGAGATAGTTGGCCTCACAAGAGGTACAAAAACTAAGGTATGTGCTTTAGATCACACGATATAAATGAAAACATCAACAAGGCCAGATTAATAATATGAAATATAAATTATAAATAACAGCTCATTACAAATAAGATGAAATGCTGAACAATTTCACTCTCTTACAGTATGCAAATCCGATTTTTAGTATCTGAAATATTTTAAACCATATGTTCAACTAACCTTATCATTTGGTTTTCGATACTATTTTTTCCTATCGCCTCTCTAACGCGGCGTCGCGTCATGATCCCATTTTGAATTATAGCCTATTACAGAAAGGATGAAATGCAGAACAATTTACTTGTTTATAGTGCGCAGGCCCGATTTTTAGTTCCTGAGATATTTTGATACATATGTAAAAACATTTCAATTAATCGACTCTAGCCGACTTTACCCGAGCGTTAACACTTCGAAAATCTGACGAATTCACTCCCCATAAAAAAGTGTAAAATGTACCTTAAAAAAATTTCAATTCACAAAAGTTTGTATAAACTATGATATAATTTTTCACAGAAAGCAGGATGCAAGATGGGAAAGTTATCCCTCCCACTTAAAAAAACTATAAAAAACGAATTTATGAGAAACTAAAATGACTTAGTTTTGAATTTTGAAATCAATTAATCACAAAACAAAATTTAAATAATACAAATTGACCCCCTCTCCCTTATTATGGATTTTTTTTATAAGCTGACTAAAGCGATAAACTCTTTGTAATAGGGTGTGTACAAAAAATTACCGTTATCAAATTCAAGATATCAAAGGACTGTAAATATTTTAATCCTATTTAATATTCACCAATAATCCCTACAGAGCATTCTCTAAGCTTTTTAAATCCAATTCGACTCGTTCAAAAAAGCCTCAGTTTAGTTATTTGTTTCAAACAAGAAACATGAGTGTCCCACGAAATTCTCGTAATTTTAAGACATTACTAGAAAAAAAAATTCACAGTCACTGAAGCAACCCGAGAAATTATTAAATATGATGGAGATGTCCTGGACCAGCATACTGAGTGGCGTAGGTTTGAAAAATTTAGCAATGGAGATACGACTTTGGAAAGGAAGAATACTCCCGGCGACCAATAATTGATATGAGTTTCTGCAGGTAGCTATAAAGTCGAATCCGTCCACGAGTACTCGCAAACTTGCAAGGGATTGTAGTGTGTAGAGAGATAGTGTTAGTCATAATCTACTATCTAAGGCGAAGGTGAAAAAGAGCATTGGACTGGTCCTTCGAGAACTTACTCCTCAGCAATCAGCTAAGAGGATAGAAATTTGTGAACAGTTATTGAAAAATCCTTCTGATATGAGACTTCTGGCTCATCCACCATATAGTCCAGACCTCGCACCATCGGATTGCTACTTATTTATATCCATGGCCTATTTTCTAGCTGAAATTGGAGTCCAAAAGTTCTTTGACAGCCATCCCAAAGAATGGTATCGAGTGGGATCGATCAATTGGCTAATTACGGTAGATAAAAATGGACTGTACTTTGAGTATAATTGTATTTTATATCAAAGAAATAATAATACTCATATTTGGTTAATTTTTTTTTATACACCCTATTAGTTGTCCTTGACAACAATTGATAAATTTGAATATTCATTGAGAAATGGCTTATTTCATCAATGCCAGCATAATTAAAATGTTTGTCATTTAATGATGACATTATAAACTAGTTATTTTCCATCGAGACCTCACTAACGAGAAAAATGGCAGAGTTGATAAGATATCAGGGGTCGGCCATTGCTAATTAAGATGTAAAACTGTGGATTCCGCAGGGTTAATAATCGCAGTATCTTCTGCGCACTGTTTGTAAATATATTAATGAGGAAATGACAGGAAGAGAATTAGCCAAACTTATTCTTAGACCCAGAAAATACTGACTTATATTAGCTGCTGAAGAGCAAACGTCCTCTAAGAGTATAAATTGAAGTAAATGAATGAATAAAAATGAATGAAAAAGTATCCATAATATGAATTAATGAATAAAATAATATTTAAAAAAATAAATAGAGGAAAAAAAGGAAATAACCCAATCCATACTTAGGGAATGTCGGTACATATCAACTTAAATATCTCAATTAGTCCAGACAACGAATGCTCGAAAAGTGGATATAGCATGAAATGGCAGGGGTGTACAATTTTTGACTTTGGGACATATTTTAGACTAGCAAGGAGTCAAACATACTAAAAAGTAGTGCCTAGAAGGTAACTTTTTTCGCATTTTCGCTTACATCAGGAATACTACCTATCGCATCGAAAAAGATGTTCTGAAAATTAAAGCTGATACAAATTCAAATTTGAGTATAAACTTTTTTTTCGCTACCGCGCTTAATTTTCGTGATATTCGTCCTTAACTATCGTTAATTTTGAAAAATGCTGTCACAGTCAGTAGATCAACGATTTCAACTATTTTTTTTCTGTTATAATACATCGAAGAATATTCGACACATTCCGGCATTCGTTTCAATGGGCACAAGGAGGCGAGAAAAAAAATAGTTTATAGAATTTCAAACGAAATTTATGTTATTTATATTTGCCTTTGCTTTGCACCAATTTCTAGAATATTCTTTCAGGATGATGACTAAAGCTCCATGGAACGCCACACACAGTGCTTTACATAAATACCTTCAAATGCCATCAGTTAACTACCACAAACGGACACTATAAAAAATTTCACAATAACTTACTTGAACATACTAACATACTTATACAAAGTATGGCTACATTTGACATTCCCGAAAACACACTTGAAAGGCTCAAAAGAAGATGGATGAGGGATTCCTCAGCTAAATTCAAGACAGGAAGGGATGCCGCAGGGCACTCCCCTCCCTCACGCCGATCAAGCCACTACCTGTAGTCCTACCGACACTAATGTATCATTAATTACAAAAACCTAAATTAGCTTTCAGTAGCGTTGCCCAAATGCGAGACCGAGACGAGACTTGGTCTTGCAAACTGAGTCTTGGTCTTGGTCTTGCGTAAGAGTCTCGCAACAGTTTTGCAGTTACTTATTAGCTTATTATAATAGAGATATTACTGTAATGTTTTAGATAGGAGAAACATAACTAAGCTCGAACGAAACATTAGAGGAGTTAAATGCAAAAGTATAATAGTATTACTTTGTATAAGTATTAATAGTTGGTTATAACAATTATTAACATATAGTAACTAAAATTGTCAAATATTAATAATTATTTTGCCTTAATTTTTATTTAAAAAAATCGATTTTGTTTTACCAGATTTTATGACCAAGACCGATTTTGAACAACACTAGCTTCCAGTAAAGCCCGCTTTTTCGATAAACCACTTAACGCTTTTCATGTACCATTTTTGACTGTCATAAAAAAGAAATAAGCTGATAATCCTGAAGAAAAAAAAAACTCTTGCTAGGGACCGCAGACATAGCCAAGAATGAAAAGAACCCGACGTGTGATGTAATACAGAGCCCGGCTGCCCATCGGAATTCCAAACTGGACCGCCTCTTATCACCAGATAACAGAACTCGACGTAAGAGGGTAATGGAGGATGTAAGGAGCTCCTGGCCATCTGGGTATGGAGGAATCTGAGGAATGTTCTAGCTGGTATTATTGAGTATTGCGTCAGAGTCGAGATACAGTGTGCACTATGGGGTTATGGAAGACATATCTGTAGATGGCAAGTTTATATTTTTTTTTTTAACTAAATAGGATAACATTATAAATAAAAAAACTAAATATATATTTAAACTACACCAGGTTTAAATAGACGTCCATTTCACTAAAATCTATATACATGAAATCATGAAAAGCTGATCTTCGAAGTAATCAAGAGAACATTGAGAAACTTGCTAACAGTCAGATAAGAGAAACTGAGCAAATAAATAAATTAAGATAAAAAAAAAATATAATAATAGCCTAAAAGTCCACTTCAATAATATGATTTAAAATACAGCCAGTTCTAACATACTTATAAGAGGCCTGGACAGTAATCAGCACTCTAAAAAGAAATATTGAAAGATTTGGAAGATATATGCTCCGCACGATTACCAGAGCGATCTGGGATCAAATTACCAAGGAGAAACAGGTCAATCAATATTTCATGAAATGAAGGCGAGGAGGTTAAGATGGACGGGGCATGTATCTCGGAATCAAACTGGAATCCTCTACACAATAATCAATGCCTCAATAGTAGGCAAGGGATCAACCAGGATGAAATAAAATTGCCTACAGATATCTGGAAATACATAGCACAAGAAAGCAGAAATGGAGTAAACTGGTTAAGGCGTAAAAAAATCTACAAGATTTGTTATAATATATTCAGTAAAACCCAGGTTCGCAACGAAGTTTTAAAATATTAATTAACAGCCACAGGTTAACTTTTAGTTCTCAATTTTGAAATAAGCTTATAATATAATATAATCTATTGTCGCCGAGACAGAATATTATATGTCTAAGTAAATAAATAAAAATAATAATAATATAATAGATATTATTAATAATAATAATATAATAGATAACATACCTCTTTTTATAAAATTATAAACATCCGCCATAAACATAATAAATAGCTTCATCTCATCATAATCTAGAACTATTTTATTTGCGGAAATTGGGGCGTTTTCAAGTTCGGTAAACTTTGTCCATTTAATTAGGTACTAAAAACTCGTATATACCCACTTGACTTCTACTTGGATCTTAAGAAAATTTTAGTACACAATTGAGAAAATAAGGTAGCCTTCAAATATATCGTGCCGTTTGGAGAGACCTATAGCCCCAAAATGTCAAAATAACGTGCTTATATAGAACAAACGGCTCTATATTTTTGTAGGCCACCTCTTTTTTTTTTATCGATTTTGTGCTCAAATTACCTAACATTCAAGTGGAAAGCAACTAGGTATTTACGAGTTTCTAGTACCCAAGGGAATAGACAAAGTTTACCGACCTCCACATTGAAAACGCCCCAATTCTGATAATTTTCTTAAATAAAATAGTTCCAGGTTACGATTAGAGCTATTTGCGAAGTTTTAGGCCTTTGTACCACCGACTATAGTATTATATTATTTTATAAAGAATTATATCTCTAATCTTAGATTAAGATGCGCTGCACTTGTCAAAATATATACTTTGTAACAATTAACAGTTTTAAATAACAGGCCTCATAGATTTTGTTTACAAGTAGAATAGTGCCTAGTGTGAAGTAGGAGTGACTTATAGCCCCAAAATATCAAAACTAAGAGGTTATGTAGGACAAACGGCCCAATATTTTTATAGGCCGCCTTCTTTCTCGATTTTTCGCTCAAATCATCTAAAAATCACAGTGGTAAGCAACTGGATATTTATGAGTTTCTAGTACCTAATTAAATAGACAAAGTTAACCGACCTCCCATTGAAAATTCTGAGAATTTTCATAAATAAAATAGTTTCAGGTTACGATGAGAGGAAGCTATTTGCGAAGTTTTAGGCCTTTGTACCACGGACTATAATATTATATTATTTTATAAAGAATTATATCTCTACTGCCACTTGTCAAAATATATACTTTTTAAACATTCAATTATACACTCATTCGTTTTAAATAAAAGGCCTCATAGATTTTATTTAATAGTAGGATAGAGCTATAACAAAGATCCCACATTTCGTCTTGTTATTTTTTTCTATATTTGTATTTATAAATATACTTAAATTATCTTCAGTTTCTGTTTTAATTTTAGAAGAAAATATTCCAGTTACATCATTGTTTCTTTCTTAGGAGGTGTGAAGAATCGTCTGAGGTTGCACAATTGGCCTTCTGTATCTATTTTTAGCAAGACAATATTTACCGAATAAAACAAAACAATAGAGAACGGTTGGAATGATGTCTGATCGGTCTAAGTATTGCCTCGGGATCTCTATTGTGGTTTAGAAAACAAGATGGATATATCAACAATATCATGAGTTTAGTGGATGATAAAAATAACTAATTGTTAGTATTTGCTCAACATTGTCTTGTTGATTTTTCAGAGACCTTGTAGATCTCAGACAGTCTGAAGTAGATTTCTCCACCTCCGTCTACGTTTTGTCGCATACACTCCTACAATCAGTGCAAGAGCTGAGCTAAGACTGTAAATTATTGCTATATATTTATTATTTTAATATATTTTTATTAAGGGTGGGCGATAGTCGATAATAATATCGATGGCCCTATCAATATTTCTACTCGCTATCGATTGTTCGTTTATAAATTTTCGGGTGTTATAAAGAGGATGAAATGCTGAACATTTCCCTTGCTTATAGTATGCAGGTCCGAATTTAGGTTTCTCAGATATTTCAATCCATAGAGAGAGAAATACTTTATTAAAAGTAATGCTGCCCTACTACATAGGGTTGCTTCGTACACAGCATACTTATCAAACCCCAAGGACATTAATATTATATTATATTATATATATATATATATATATATATATATATATATATATATATATATATGACACATCTTTCCTTTCTTTTTCTTTTTTCTTCTCCCCTTTCATAACAATACACTTACAAGTTATCAAAAATAAAACTATATTAAACAATATATAGCACAATAAACATTTCCCCAAGACAAAAAATATATATATATCCTCCTTTTTATATTTAAATTCTCAAATGCCAGGAACTCATTACAACATCGCACACATATATAACACAGCAATTCCTCGAATGTAGACATTGAACATTGACAGACGAAGATCAGCAAAACTCGGTTATGAGTTTTTGACATTATTTTTCTTTTTCGCCTCTCTAACACGAGGTTAAGTTAAGATAAAATTTTGAATGATATCTCATTATCAAAAGAATGGAATGTTGAATATTTCCCTTGCTTACATTTTGCAGGTCCGAATTTTAGTTTCTGAGATATTTTAATCCATAGGAGCGTTTTGAGGGTCAACCTATTAAGCATATGAATGATGGTTTTTTCATATGGATTAAAATATCTCAGAAACTAAAATTTTGACCTTTTTGAGATCAAATCCCCTAAAATTTTAAATCGATCTGTCTGTGCTGGAAGATGAACATTTTCGTAATACTTCAAAGGAATACTATCAGCATCGCAAGTTGAAAATTTGCTTAAAACACTACTGATTTTTGGCCCCTAGCTCCAGTTCTATATTGAGGTTCGGCAATAAGCCGATGATTTAAATACAAAAGTCAATCCAATTAGATTAATTGTATTTTTGAGGAATGATTCTCGAACTAAAAATATGTAAAAGATAAATGACAGACTATAAAAGAAAAACTACTTTCAAGGACAAAATAAAAACATACAATCGTAAACTAATACTTCGTCCAAAATGATAAAAAATCGAGAATACATAAGATGAAATACAACATAATTTTCATTATTATTGGTTCAAATTATTTAGAAACGTTCACAAAATCACACTGAATAATTCAACCAACCAAACTTGGAAATCAGTTGTGTCATTCACTCAGAAAATCGTTGTATACGTTCAAATGGACTGATTAAACACGTTTAAGGCAATAATGTTTCATAATTTTACGTAACGCTATATACTTCTTTAGAAAATTCGTACATTATATTGTTCAGTGACCAAATAATAAATAATAAGAAAATAAAATAATCCAACGTATCATAAAATAAATTAATTGTTACTTTCTCGCTAAATATAATCGACAAAGGAAAAAAAAATAAATTAAAACTTAGTTAATGTTTGGAACCAACATGTTTACTAATTTCAATAAGCTGTATTTTGCTAATAATGGTCTGATTTCGATGATTTTTTTTCCTTTTGACACGAATTTAGTAATATCTTATATAATCATGGAAACAACCAAGAAAAACGTGTTTAATTTTTTAGTTATTCCCAAATAAAGTTTATTTTCTTTAATAACTTTTTTGCCTGAATTTATGGGGAAATCGGACTATTTTTAGGGCCTGAAGGAGAAGGAAACATTCGAAATTGGTGACTCAATCTTGTGGATTTGATCATGAATTAACGATGATATGGCTTACCGAGAAAATACACCTTTGATAAACAATATAAACTCCTCCTCTCTGGATTATAGAGTCGACGAAATGAGACGAAATGTATCCGTGACAGTACTACAATTAACGTAAGGTAGTGTGGTTGCGAACCCTTTGCGTTGAGTTATTTATTTTTGAGCTTAAGAATGCAGGATCCGATAGTTCCAAAGAAACTATCCGGCTCTTGGTGTACGCACCAAAATCTTCAAAGCCCAATTTGTCCCTTATCGATCTACAGACTTACCACCGTTCCATCATTGAAGCCTAGCAAAATGTTGATTTTAGAAAGAAAAACAAAAGTGGAGAATACGATTCGCTAACCCCCCGTGAAATTCTGAATCCAACGGTACCCCATTCATGGTATTTGAGCATGATAGGAGCTTATATTTGGTACAAACCGATTTCGAGTCTTACTGTAATAATATATGTGGGGCCAAAAGGTTCAGAAACCCTTGGATATGATCACTCTCTCTGATATTTTAATTCTTATTTGATATATATTATTATTACATTTATATATTTATTGAGCTATATTACTTTAATATGACACCTACCCCAAATCCAAAGGTTCGCTCCCGACCTCCGCCCACCTTGCCTCCTCTACATCAGTGACCCTGAGCAGTATCCGATAGGCGGAGATATTTTTAGCGACTGCACCTTCCGATATAGATTAAAGTCCACCATAAGGGCCTTTGCCAGCTCGAAATAGCGCGGTCATTATTTGAAATAGCTCCTCACCTGTTGACAGTTCACACCTACACAGTTCTTCTATATATCTAATTGTTTGTATTCGCGGATAATTCAAATGAAAAGTTGTTCGAAACTTAAGTATTAGAAGAGAGGTGGTGCAACATAACTTGGAGAACAGGACGATAAAACTAGAAAACAGCCTAATCACATATAGAATAAATCTTTCATAATATGGTTAACAAAATATGACGAGATGAACAATTATACGTTTTTATATATTTTGTTGTTATTTTACTCATTCATATGTTATCTAATATAATGTAGTCTTACCTCGCTATGACCACTCACTATTTTACAGAATATTTTATTAAACAATAAAAAAAAAAAAAATAAAAACAGTGATGCAGATATAGCAGGATAAAATAAATTTAAAAAATAAAACCTAAGTTATGAAAACAAATTTTAAAAAGAGAGAGTAATACCTGGATGGTATGGGTTTTACTGTATATATGAATGTCGCTATGGTTACTGCAAAAGGTTTTTCTAAAATTTCTATTTTTATTCTATTTCTGCAAAACGGGACATTTTTTAGTCTGCAATTTACATAAGTGGACTGCTACTGTGGAAAATGGCAGAGAGAAACAATGTCTGAAACTATAGTAATAAATCATTTAGTTCTTGCTACAGACACCTTTTTATAAAATTACTAACATCCACCTGAAACTTCGTAAATAGCTTCATCTCATCGTAACCTACAACTATTTTATTAATGAAAAATCTTGGAATTCTTGGGTTTTCAATCTGGAGAGGGGCAAACTTTGTTTATTCAATTAGGTACTAAAAACTCATAAATATTGGAACGTTTGGCCTATATTCTGACATTTTTAAAGGCCACCTTTTTTCTCGATTTTGTGCTCAAATTATCCTACGATCCAACTGGAAAGTAAATGGGTATTTAAGAGTTTTTAATACCTAATTAAATAGGCGAAGTTTACCTCCCTCCAGATTGAAAACGCCCCATTCCGAGAATTTTCGTAAATGTTTCAGGTTACGATGGGATGAAGCTATTTACGAAGTTTAAGACGGATGTTAATACTTATATTTATATGTACGCACTTTTGCACAAGCAGAATCGATATTTATATATATTGAGTTAAGAATTGTAGTACAAGTTTACTTTTTTATTTATAATTAAAGTAATGTACTTTACGTTTATTAATTTATTTCAACTGAAAGATGGGGAAAATTAGTATAATCAATCGCATCAGATTTTTTATATTTACTATTACTTTAAAAAGAGTTGTCCTTTTTTAGATACTACCATATCATAATTTGGAAATACTTGTTTTACGCATTTAACATATATCTGCAGCAGTTGCTGGTTTGATTACTCACTTTGAAAATAGGGTATCTTCCTTTATCAATTTAAATTTATCAAATTAAAACCACAATGATTTTTGGTGGGTAGATATTGAAGCCAATCGAGAAATTGCTTATCAAAAAACTGAAACCGAAATAGAATTCGAGAGGTATCAGAAATAACAGGATAAGTTATATTTAATTTATTTTGTTATTTATAATTACAGAGTCTTCATTTATTTTGATAAACAGTTTTCTCTTTGAGGCATATCATAAATATTTGTGGCATATTTTACAGGATACTATCCAATATATTCATTACACAAATTGAGGTGAATCTCAAATTTTTGCCTAATAAACCTAATCTTACTTAATACGGACTTAAATCTTATCACACCTGGACAAGCGACTAACTTGTAATCCTCATACTAGACGGAAACGACAAGAAACCGCTCGACGTTTCCGATTACTTCAGCACTTACTAGACAAACGTTCTAACCTTCCAATTGATTACAAAAGACTCATATACTTGACTATAATAAGACCTATTTCGACTTACGGAGTTGAGCTATGGGGCTCCACTAAACCATCGAATTCCTCTCGCATCCAATCCTTACAATCCAAAATCCTTCGTAAAATCCTCAATGCTCCTTACTTTGTCACTAACAAAATTATCCATAAAGATGTTCTTTATGTATCAGATCTGGCCCAATCCAGATACCTATCCTTCCATAATAAACTTCATAACCATCCCGACCCTCTCGCTTCTAACCTTGCTTTCTCTTCGATTCCTGATAACCCTCCGAGGCATCTGAAAAGAAGATGGCCCCGTGATCTCCTAATGTAGTCATATCATTAGAGTGCTACCATTGGGTAGTTACTCAGCAAGAATATTTATGTCATTATATCTATTATGTCCAAATTTACTAGATGTATTTATGTAATGCAGTTTTAAATGTCATAAGAAATAAAAAAAAAAAAAAAATCTTATAAAACGAGGAAATTTTCCTAGCAGTGGTGGTGTATCTGCAGTATAGTTGGATAGTGATAAAAAAAATTGCAAATAATTTATGATTTTTTTAAAAAACATAAATTAGCTCAGTTCAGTCAAAAGTTCTATTTGAATGGTTTTAACAATAACAAACTATACTTTTGTTTGTAGTAAATTTTTTCTAGTTTACAGTGAAGTAATTTTTAATTAATTAGATTAAATATTTCTTTAGTTATCGGTTTTTAATAAAGAAAAAAACATGAATTTCTTAAAAAACATTAAAATTGGATTTTCTAGCTTTCTGTTGAAAATTTGCTCATTGTTTATATGAACTTTTTTGTAGCTCTTAAGGTCTGTTATCAAAATTTCTACCTACTCATGGAACACCACGTATATTAAGACTGGTACACCTCCGAGAAGAAGGGCGGCAAAGAGGATATGATGGAAGAGAGACAGAAGAGGAGGAGGGAGGGAGGGAGAGGTTTCGCAATTGACGGGCACTCTAGAGTCTAGACGGAGTTACCTTGGCCCCTCGCATATCTAATGTCTCCTCACTTCTCCTGCGTTACTACTATTATTTATTATTTATCCCCTTTGCTATAAATACATATATATTTTTTATTTATTTTTATACATTAATATATTTAACTAGTAGGCCTGTGCGAAAAATTCGCACAGCATATTGTTATCAAATGCTAGATTAATAAGAAAATAAAATAATGCAACTTATCAAAAGATAAAGAAATCAAACGTTACTTTATCGATAAATATAATCGACAAAGAAAACAAAAATTAATTTAAATCTTCATTTTTGTTTCAGGGAAAAGTGTGTAATTTTTTAGTTATTTGCATATAAAGTTTGTTTTCTTTTATAACTTTTTTGCCTGAATTTTTGGGATGATTGGACTATTTTGTCCGCCTGAAGGAGAAGGAAGCCTTCGAAATTGGTGGCTCAATATTGAGATTGATGATTGATAAATAATATAAACTCCTCCTCTCTCGATCATAGAGACCTCAAGTCGACAAAATGAGACATGTATTCAATGACAGTACTACAATTAACGTAAGGTTGTGTGGATGCGAACCCTTCGCCTTGCATTATTTCTTTTTGGGTTTAAAAACGCCGGATCCAATAGTTCCGGAGAAACTATCCGGGTCTTGCTGTACGCATCAAAATCTTCTAGATCCAATTTGTCCCGTATCGATCTACAGACCTACCACTGTTCAGGTATTGAAGCCTAGCAAAATATTTGTATCGACTTTATTTATTTTAGAAAGAAAAACAAAAGTGGAGAATACGATTCGCTAATCCCCCGGGAAATTCTGAATCCAACGGTACCCCATTCGTGGTATTTGAGCATGACAGGAGCTTATATTTGGTACAAAACCGATTTCGAGCCTTACTGTAATAATATATGTACGCATAAGACCCAAAAACAAGAATATTTTAAAGTCATAATGATCCACAAGCCACTAACGGATACAGGATTTCATTTTGTGGAGGGGCTTATAAAAACATACATGTTGATCGGAATGGGGTTAGAAAGAGGTACAAAAAAAAATGTCGGAAGTTAATATTATGTGTAAAATTTCAACATTAGTCTGAAAAAAGAAACAAGACATGTTTAAAAATAAATTATATACATCTTTGTATAGTTTTAACGTTTTTTTTTTTTTTTTTTTTGTATACGTTAGGACATAATTATATGTATCTGAACAAAACACAATTGAATACATTATATATTTGTATACATCAAACATAGTGAGAGAAAGACAGTCTCCATGACAAAAGTACATTTCTAGGACTTTTCCAACTCAGAATATCAAAAATTGAAAAAAATAAATAAAAAATTTAAACAATATTTTTCTCTAAATTATATTTTATTTTATTTCCCCATTGATATTACTAAATGGAGCGCCACTTTTTATGTAACTTTACTACTCCATGTATTCTAGTTAGTGTTAATTAGCTTAATTTCGTTACATAAGAAATTTTTAAACTTAATACCAAAGTTCTAATGCATAAAATATAGAATAAAAGCAAGGTAAATATAAAAATTTTCTTAATGATTTATAATTTAATTATGTAAATTAGTGATATTAACTAGTTTATGTTGTATCTTTATATGTTGTATCAACAAGTTGTATAAAACTCCTTCATAGCTCGCTCTGTTAAATTTTGGAATTGCCTTCCTATCAAAATTCGGCATTCTCCCTCCCTATCTACATTCAAAACTCCCCTATTCGAATTCCTGTCCCAAAAACAGTCAGATACCCGCTAACCTTTTATGTAAAATTACATATTATTCATAATAATATATTTACATATAGCTCAGAACTGAAATACTTATTAGCAGATTCGACTTTTTTTTATTTTTTTCTAAAAGTATACATTTATATTTTACAATTGTACAGTTGTAAGTGTCTTGGCAAGGTTTCAAGAGTTTTGTACATAGATTTATTTTTATTATATTTTGTATATAGTATGTAAAGCTAATATTTTCTTTACTGATTTAGTTTTAGTTTTACTTTTTATGTTTGTTTTTATTTTTCCAGATACGACATTTTAATTTTGTAATTTTTTGTTATTCTGAAGGGACTTCGTCCCAGAATAAAATTATTTTCTATTCTTTTCTATTTTATCTAACAAATGTATAACATTTATGTGGAAATCATGAGTTGGAAGGTTATGTAATGTTATATTATTATATACTTTCCATTATGTCTAAAAATTTCTGCTATTATTATCATTTATATTATTTCTCATCCTATTTTTTATATATTGTTGATAATGTTGTCAAAATAAAATTTCAATGTTGTAATAATATTTGTACTATATATTAGCATAAGTTTGGTTTTGAACATCTTTTTCTTTTTTCTACTCTCTAACAGGGTGTTAGGTTAAGATACAATTTCAAATAATATCTCATTAAAAAGAAGACAAAATGTTAAACATTTCTCTCTCTTGCAGTATATAGATCCGATTTTTAATATCTGAAATATTTTAATCTATATATTCAACTAAAATCGTCACCATATGGTTTTAGACACTATTTTTTCCTTTTTAGCTTTCATAAAACGGCGTCGCGTTAAGATAACATTTTGAATTATAGCCTATTACAGAGAGGATAAAATTAAAATGCTGAACAATTTCCTCACTTACAAAATGCAGGCTCGATTTTTAGTTTCTGAGATATTTAAAACGATATGTAAAAACATTTCAATTAGTCGACTACAGCCTACGTTATCCGAGCGTTAATATCTGACGGCTCAATCTAATTCACTCTCTACAAAAAAGTGTAAAACGTACCTAAGGAATTTTTCAACTTCAAAAACGGATAAATATAAACAACGATAGAATTTAATAGTTATAGGAAAAAACAGTACAACTTAATTATATATATGTATAATATAACGTGGTAGCTCAGTGATAGGGTACTGAGCTTCCAATCCAAAATGTCCCAGGTTCTAATCCCGGCTGATGGCAGAGAAATTATCTATTCTGTTTCATTGGCCGTGGGACGAACCTAAGTAGGTAGACCCTCCTGGGGCATACCCAGCCTATAATTTAGAGATTTAATTAGAGAATAATTAATTTAGGGAAAAAAAACCTGGCGGTTGACTGCGATCTCGGTCAAATCACCTCCTTGCACAACCATAGATCAAGAAACAGCGCTTTTCCTAAATAGTACTGAAACTAAGACCCTTCATGGATTGTAGGAGTACAGGTTTTTTTTTTATAGTGTAACGTAGGAAAATAAAGATTTAAAAAAAAATTATATTTGTGATCTATTTAACATCCAGCTCCTATTATTAATATATATACTTTAACGCATATTAACAATCTTTAAAAAAAAATAATAATATCTAGTGATGTATTTTCAATACATGTATTTTCAATTATTAAGAGAGAATATAAAGACCGAAAATAATCAAAATCTCAAAATTTCTCACTGAATTCATCGATGGCATATAAGAGGTGTTCACTAGCTCAAAGAAAAAAATTAAATAAATATAAAGCTAAAAGGTTTGACGGCTAAAGCAAGACCGAACTCCTTCGACCTACCTGTTGGCGACTGAAACCATTAGTTAAGGACCAAATTGAGTTTTTCTGAGACAAGGAGCGGTTCCATAAAACTACCAGTTCCATGGTTTTGCCGAAAAAAAACTTATCTGATAGTTTTTTTTTTATTTACCAGCCACACTACTCTGCTAGTTGTAGTTCCGAGGCGTCCAAGGCTGTCTGGCTACAGCACAAGGATCGGTGTCGCTAGGAAAAATACCGCTGCTACTCGCTGTGTCACTGTTAATTACTATGATATGCATCAGGGTTTGAAATAGATAATTCAAAAAATAAATCTAATCAAAACTTTTAAAAATCATTTTATGATTTTGATTGAGAGCGATTTTTATTTTTGATAATAAATGGTAAAATTCATATCCTGATTCCCCCACTTACAGGTATACAGGTCCGATTTTTAGTTTCTGAGATATCTTAATCCGTATCATATCGTAATATTATATATGAACAAAATTTTTACAGTTAACAATAATGGTTATTCGTGAGTAATACGTTTTTAATCAGAAATATAGATTTTTGAAATCTCTAAGGTATATAGTCAGCCATGAGCACCAGAACCAGCAGCTAATTGATAAGAGCAATTTAATTTGTATTTAATTATTTTTGTATATACATTTGTATTTTCCTTATTATTTTTTTTGTAAATATTTATATTTTCCTTAGTTTTTCTGTATGTATCTGTATTATATCTAAATGTCAGACTGATGTACATATGTTTTGAACTCTGCTATTATCCTGGGAGGACTACGGTCCCAGAATAAAATTATGTTTCATTTAATTTAAGAACATCTTTATTTTTACAAATTTAGGCTAACGAAATAAATACATACATACATACACACACACACACACACACACACACACACATATATATATATATATATATATATATATATATATATATATATATATATATATATATACTAATATTTAATTCAATTTGTGTGTAAAAGGTGATTTTTATTTTGTAATCAAAATTTTTTTTATCACACTTTAATCATTATTATTTATATAAAACCGAATCACTCAGTGAGTCATCATTATGTTTAATTGAATAAATATACATCAAAGATCAATTTAAAATCTTATTTATAAATCAGATACGATTTTTTAAAAAACAATTATTTATTTTAAAGATCAAATATAATTATTACATGATTTTGTGAAAAAATTAATTAATGGTTCCAACCCTGATATATACTATATTTTAATTTAACATAAAACATGTTATTAGTTATATATATATATATATATATATATATATATATATATATATATAAAACTCACTTCAATTAATATTGTTTTTAACTTAATGAAACAAGGGCATTTTTCTAGAAGTGCGGTATTTGTGATTTATTCACTCAAAAGTCTTCTTTTAGGTTTAAATGATTTTAACATTGACAAACTATTTTCGTTTGAAGTAAATTTTGTTTAATTTACTTTGCAGCTATTGTAAATTATTTAAACTAAACATTTTTTAGTTATCTTTCCTATTCATAAAAATATGTGATACTTAAAAAAACACAGAACGTGACTTTCATACATATATGTAGAAAATTAAACTATTGTTTATATATTTAAATACTCCTCTTTAATTATTTCCGTATATTCACAAGACACACTGTATATAATATTTGTATTATATTGTAATATACAAGTATAATATAAGTACGGAAATATTTAAAGGGGAATATTCAAAGATAAAAAACAATGGTTTAATTTTCTGCAGGTATGTATGGTGCAGGTCAAGTTGGTGTTTTTTTAAGTGTCACATATTTTTATGAATAGAAAAGATAACTAAAAAAATATTTAATTTAAGTAATTTACAATAGATGCAAAGTAAATTAAACAAAATTTATTTCAAACGAAAATAGAGTTCGTCAATGTTAAAATCATTTAAACTCAAAAGATGACTTCTGAGCGAATAAACCACAGATACCTCACTTCTAGAAAAATACCCTTGTTTCATTACGCTAAAATTTATATTAATTGAGGTGAGTTTTATTAAGAAATAAGTTGATATACACCTTAAATTGTGTAAAAAAAAAATCAGGTGATTTGATATCATGTTACTTTGAAGTACTTTAGTTTTCAGAAAGAAATTACTACAATAAATCATTGCAAAGCTTTAATTTGTTTCTTGTTTTTTTCTTCTTGATATATATATATATATATATATATATATACAGATATATTCATTATCGAAATCATAGGTGCAGACTTCGAATGGGGGGGTAGGGCGGTCAAAATTTTGATAAGAAAATATTTCGTAATATAACAAAAGCAATATGAAATAAGATTACTTACGTATGGAGGCTAAAATATCAGTATCATATATTTAGATGTCCCCTGTATACCGTGTACGTGTAACCTTAAGTTACATTCCGCGTAACTTAAAGTTATTTTCAAACTAATGAGCCATTTGTGAACGATCAAAGACACCATTGAAGCCTTGCATTACCTCACTCGGGACAGGTAACGTCCAAACCACGTCAACCAATGTCGATGCTTTGTACTTGCGTAATCAATTGCGTCAATTGTTACTTATATATATTTTTTTTTATTTATAAACTAGTTTAATAAAAATAATTTTTATATAGATGGATAAAATAAACTACCAAAAAATAACAGAAAAATATTAAAAATTTATTAAATATTAATTAGTTGACCGTTGCATTATAAAGGAAGGAGATGGTCCGGGGTTGCGGTCACAAATAGGCTAAATAGTGGTAAAACTATTTTATTGAAAGCTCTAGAACTCTATTCTAAGTGAAACTCCTAGCTGAACACACCTCCCTGAAGAAGACCTGCTAAGTCGAGTCGAAACGTCGGCTTTCAATAAAATAGTTTTACCACTATTTATCCTATTTAAGACCCCCACCCCGGACCATCTCCTTCCTTTAAAAAATTATTATTTTCAATTACTCAATATTTCGATAATTTGTTTGTACACCGACTTTTTTTTTTTTTTTAGTTTATACATCAAGAGACTTGGTATATAGACAAATGAAATAAAAAAAAAAAAAACTTTGAAAAATAATAAAATGAAATGAAAAGATAAATAAATTAACATCTTGAACACAGGATAACCCATTTATAACAATATAAATCAAGCAACTCCAAATTAGGCTTGCTCCACCAACATTTAAGGAAAAGAAGGATTCAAGAAGATCCCAGCGCTTCTCTCAACAACATCGCTGGTATTAAAAGCCAATGGAGGTTGAGCGAGAGCGCTTTAGCCACAAACAGTTAAGTGTAAAACCTAGCCATTGCCGCAATCCAATTATGACTAGCGTTCTAGATGGGAATCACGCTATAAAATTTGGATGATACGCAAGTTTAAGGTGAAATTTGGAGAATTTTTTGAGATGAGGTCTAGAACAAAAAAATATATTAAGCCCGTTATTCAGTGTTTTGTTGAACATAGAGGTCTAATTTCATGAAATAAACACTAATATATTAAAATAAAATAAACACTCGCAATTTAGATTATTTTTTTGTTATGAAAATTAGACCTATGGGCAAAAAGTGAGGAGAAATATTAACGACACCATAATAAGTAAGTACATAAATAATTTAAATTTATAATTATTATTTAATTATTTTTTTAAATGTATTATAATTGAAATCTTTGATTATTTTAAATATTTTTCTATTAGTTATTAAAAAAAAATATATAAAGATTTTCAATGTCTGGGAGATGGGATATTTTTATAGTTTCCATCAAAATTATTATGTTTTTTTTTTTTAATAACGACATTTTAATTCCCTTCATTATCAGCCAGACGGATATAAAATGAAAGATATAAAATTAAAAGGATTTGAAAAATAAGATTAGGTAATATCTGTCTAGGAGAAGTTCCTAAAGACAGCGCTGAGCACATCAGTTTTGCCGAGTCCAGAGAAGGACCTGATGTCATCGAAACTCACTTTACCTCAACAATTTTAATGCATCGAAAAATTCAGTATTGAGCATTAAAATTTCTTGGTTAAATTGAATAGTTTTTATTGTGCAAAATATTTAATTTCTACTTTTTTCTTTTTTCTGGGAAGTTGTCTATTTATTTTAGTTATTCGGCAATAATAACTTCCAATTGGTAACAATTGAGTATATTTCTATTATCAACGTTACATGTTAACAAGTTAGTTGACGTTTCGGAATATTTACTCCCATCTCCGCAACTGCAATCCCAATAATCTTGTGGATGCAAGGCTAAAAATTTTTTGAATTATAATATTGTGCTTGTTTCATTACATGTTTGAATTTTGTTGATACAATGAATTTGTAACTTATTATTAGATATATATTACTATTACTTTATAAATTATTATTAAATTTAAGGTAATTACAAATTCATTGTATCAACAAAATTCAAACATGTAATATAACAAGCACAATATTATAACTCAAAAAATTTTTAGCCTTGCATCCACAAGAGTATTGGGATTACAGTTCCGAAGATGGCAATAGATATCCCGAAACGTCAACTAACTTGTTAGCATGTAACGTTGATAATAGAAATATACTCAATTGTTACCAATTGGAAGTTATTATTGCCAATAACTAAAATTTAATTTCTAATTATTTTTGTAACAATAATTTTCATATTTTGTTCCCTAGAAACTGATAAAAAAGAAAAAATAATTTTACACATGTTTTAATTACTGATGTACTATAAACAAATATTAAATTAAAGTGAGATTAATTTATAAAAAGATATTTTAATAAAAATATCTTAGAAAAAGATTAGTTCGATGTGAGAAATACCTATCTGATATTTTTATTTTTAATACATTGATTTGAAGAGTTTGAAAATGTTTGAGCAGTTTTCGATAAAATCGTAAAGTAGAATAAGATCGATTATATAAAGCGCGACTTTAGCGAGAAAGTTAATGTATAACCACATTTACCTTGAATGTGTGATTTCAATTTCGTACTACTTCTTGGTTTTTAGCTAAGCTCTTATATATACACAGACCATAAGTAAGTGAAATTAAAAATAAAATGAATAATATCATCAATTCATAGATAATGAAACAATGTTTTTATAAGTTATTTGGTTATATAGTAATGTTAACATATGTTGTTTATTGGTACCTGAGAAACCTATGACGTGAGAAACTTATGACATCGACCAATATTATATAAATAATTTTAGTTTAAGCTCCCTTTTAATATAATAAATAAAAAATAATTAATATTCATTAACGTATGCGGTATATATAGAAGTTGATAGTTTTGAAAAAATAAAATTTATAGAAAATTAGTCGAATCGTTAATTTGATATCCTTTTTATAGCTTCGGCCTTCAGCTATTCAAGCCGAAAATTAAGCTATTAAATTCGTCCTCATTTTAATAGCTATATAATTTAATGTCTAAACGACACGTGCGATAAGATAAAGAGCATCTAATACAAACAAATCATACAAAATAAATTGCATTATTATCATAATATTGACACTTACAACTATATTAAAAAAAACAATAAGTAAATCAGAAGAAATACAAAACATTATAGTTCTTAAGTAATTTCTCATTAATGATTACTTTAATTTAGAAGATCCCGTGTCCAATTTCTTTTAAGAAGCCTCGGAGGATTATCAGATATATTTTGGGATGAAACGTTACGAAATCGTAAGGAACATTAGAAATTCTTCGAAAGATTTTGGATTGTACTTCGAGCAAGAACCTAGAAAACAAACTCATAGTAGAAGGGGTTTGAATGTAAATTATGAAAGTGTATGTTATCGGACCTAATCTACGTTTACAAAACCTAGAGAATGAATAAAAATGCTATGCAAAAACTGCGAATAACATATCGTGGTATATGGAACGTTATGCTGAGGACTACAATAAAAGACCAGAAAATCAAATTATGGATCAGAAGTAAAACCCAGTACACCATATCATCAAAAGGAAAGAAAACAACAGGATCAAGAGGAATATGGAGTGACAACATAGGCAGAACACAAGAGAAAAACTTAAAACGACCAAGAACTAGGTTAAGAAGATGAGAGCTATCTATGGAGGAAGTTCATGGAGTAGGATTACCAAACACGTTCACTGATGATTTAGAAGCAGGAATTAAAAAATATTTAGTGACATAGTGTTTTGTATATATTAGGTCGTTTCACATGAAATGTCAGTTTTCATAGGAGAGGTTATTTAATGAAATCAAAACATTTTTATTCAAAACTAGCTGACCCGGCCATGCGTTGCTGTGGTTCATTCTGGTTAAATAAAAATAGAAGTAGAAAAGAAATTAGATGTTTCTAATATATTTAATGTAACGATACTTGTGAATATGCGATATTCTTTGTGGTTTTATTATTTGTTTAGATATAGAGTTCTCTGATTTTCCAACTTTATTTGCAACATATAATCCTCTATATAAGAAGCAATCGGTCTCTAAATCTTCAAAGAAAAATTACTTAATGTTTAAAGCATTATATCTCTGTACCAAATCGTCCGATTTAAGTGATTTTTTTTTCGATTTGCAGGGAATCAAGAAAGCTTTCAAATAATAATAGGTAAAATAAAACAAAATCTGGGTATTTTTTTGAGTTATTCGCAAATATAGTTTTGAACCCATCGTAACTTTTTTTTTCAAACACTTTACGGGGAAGGATAGCTAGATAGATAGATAGATATTTTATTTGTTTTAAGGGGGTTCCCCATACAAATAGAACCTAGCTTGGTTATTGTACAATAATATGGTTTTACATACATATAATTTAAATATAAATAAAATTTACAATATTTAACGTTTAGAATGGTTTTCACTAAACATGAATAACAATAATAATTAAAAACACTTTACGGGAAAGGATGTTATATAGATAAATTAAAATTCAAGGAGAAGAGATTAGTCAATTTTAATTAAAATCGTTACAGCCGTTGAGGCGCTACAGTCTATAGCGACACAAGTTTTTAGGCCGTCATTCCGAAACGAAACACCGGAAGCTGATTAAATGTATATAAGAACATTTCTGAAAGCGGTAGAAACATTAGGTCAATATTTCAAAACGATCGGTGAAAAAGTTTCTGAGATTAGCGGTTTTGAACAAACATTTACGTTTTTATTAATATATATATTTACTCTCATTTTCTTTACATTTTCCCCAGCGTGTTATAAACGTTTGTAAAAGTCCCCGGGGTTTCCGGATTAGAACTCATAATCTTGGGTTTATCACACGTTTTAGCTCTCTTAACCACTTTACTCCTCAAAGAAGGTAAATTGACGACTTTGTCTTGTTCAACGTCGAGTAAGACTCTCGTGGTGAACATTCCGTTAAATGTAGTTATCAAATGGATACAACGTACAACACGAGATAACTTTGCATTTTTTACTTTCTTTGAGTCTAATCGATCATCCGGTAACACATGATTGGAACAAGGGAACGCCTTTGATAACACTATCAGATATGAATCACTCCTACAACGGTAGGAAATAGTCCAGACGCTTATAAAAAAATAAACGCTTGTAACGATTCCACACTTACGTAATCTGTTAATAACCGCCGTGTGAAAAAATGTCGAAAAGGCGACAAAATAAAATTAAGAATTCACTTCGCAACCGACTCATTAAAAGATAAATCTTCTCTTGCATAAGAACGTTAGATAATGACTAAAGCTAATCAGCGATTCCATTCATTATCTTTTTTTAATATTAATATATTTTTATCATTTTTTAAAAAAGATTTGTTATTCAACTTTTTGGCAGAGGAGATACGAGGTGTAATTGTGAGGGAATGAGGATTAGAGTTTTGACACGTGCCATGACGCAATGTCTACCTCCTCATTGCCAAATTTTTTTTCATCTATTTCCAAGAAGTGTATTTTATTTTGACGTGTACAAGGAACATCTCGCGATCACTTGATAATACTTAAATTATTAAGTTTAATTAAACATTATTATAAAAATAATAAAGAAGCAGATATACTTACATAAAAATTTTAAGATGACTTCAAGACTATTTTTTTCAGAACCAGAACATAAATATTAACAAATAGATTTCTTTCTTAATATAATTACATATAACAGAACCACGAGTAAAACTGCTATTTCACTAAATTTCACGGAATTCACAAAATTGTTAACAACCTGGAATGAATATGACCATTTCAAAAAATACTCTATTTAATTATTCACTAAAATCAACTATAAATTCAACATTATAAATAATGTACTATAACAACGAAAAAATTTTAACCATAGCAAAATATTAATTGTTATAATAAAACTGATTAATTTGTCATATTATTATTAATAGCAAACATTTATATTTCTTTCAGGCGAATATAATTAAGAAAAAACAGAACAAAAAAAAAAAAAAGAAAAAAGAAACTCGAGTTGAGTTGCGAAGGCTGTGAACGGATGAATAGGAAATGAGATGATTCATGCAATGCCATCTGAATACAACGCAGTAAGTGCAAACTGCAATACCGACTATTTATTGCTCAACGACTTGCTTGGTTTTATTTTTAATTTTTTTTTTTTAATTAAATGCCATTGCTATTAATGATCTGATTTTTTTTTTAGAGAAATTAATTAATTTTCAAATAAATACGTGTATGATGAACCATGCTCAAATAAATTGTTAATTTGAGTTGAACATGCCACAATTACATGGCGTGATGGGAAATACTAATTCGGCTAACTGATAAACAGCGGCTCACACACTTTGCTACACACTGTAGAAAAATAAAAAATAAAAAATACTTCAATGGTTAAAGTAAATAAATAAAACCAGAAAATCTTCAACAGATTTATTTATAATCTCATTTTAAATATGTATAAACTTAATAAAATTACAATATTCAACTTTGATTATTTAAAAAGAAAAATGGATAATTTTATCTCATAGTAAAAAAAAAAAATTGTCTACTTTACGATGGTATAATTATAATTAAATATCTTGCACAGTTTTTGAACAATTTCTTCTTATTCAATAAAAACTTTGATCCTCTTACAAATAAAAACCTTACAAAAATGTGTTAGTTTAAATCAGTCTATTGCATCAGAAAAATATAATTATATATTTTCAAGTTTATTTATTTTCAGCCATTTTCAAAATTATTTGTCAACTTAATCAGTTACGAAACTGAAATGAGGCTGATGAGATGTCGGTGACACAACATAAAGTAATTTTAACTTATTTGAATAATTTAATAATAAATAATTGAGTAATAATAATGTTATAAAATAATTATAGGTGAACATGACAAAAATAATTTTTTTTTACATGAGTAGACGCATGAAATTCGCATAAGTTGAAAAGGACAGGTACATGATTGGTATATAAAATGAATCTCTATATGTTGAAGTATGTAATTTTTTAAATATGACTGTAAGTTGTAAAAAAATTTTAAACTTGAAAATGGCTCAACGAGCCGAAACGTCGTAATCAGATGTGTAGTCATTATGTTGACAAAAAATTTTGAAAATTGGTGTAAAATGGCTGAAAATAACTAAACTTGAAAATAAATAGTATGCAATGAAGAAGAATTGGAGAAATATTGTGAATATAATTATACATGTTATATTTTTTATGGATCTTAAAAATTAATTAGATTGGTTCTGTTTGGTAAAATTACTATGCAATTCGCCAAAAGTGAAATCCCTAAAAAAAAAGTTGAAGCAACAGGATTGAAGTTGAGTTTTGTCCTTGAGTGAAGTTTGAGTCTAACGTAATAACAATGCGGGACTTCTCAATGCTACCTTACAGATAGTCTTGTAGCCACGTGTTGGCTGAAAACATACTATTTTCTCTTATGCGTCGCCATTATTTCGTGGAACAATTCAAGAATTTTTTTTTTATATATATTACTTTACAATATTGAACTTTCTTCGTTATATTTTATTTTCCCAAAAACTTCGCCAAAAACATAAGAAAATGAAATTTTTTTTTTATTTATTTTAAATATTTACAACTGTATACAAAAAATACATCTGGTAAATTCGCACATTGGTATAAAGACATGGGACACATGTTGAGAAACTACCCATTGGTAGCACTCTAATAATATGTCTATATTAGAAGATCACGTGGCCATCTTCTTTTCAGACGCCTCGGAAGGTTATCAGGAATCGAAGAGGAAGCAAGGTTAGAGACAAGAGGGTTCGGATGGTTCAGAAGTTTAGTATGGAAGGACAGATATCTGGATTGGGCCAAATCTGATACATAAGGAACATTAAGGTCATTATGGATAATTTTATTTGTAACAAAGTAAAGAAGCATTGAGGATTTTACGAAGGATTTTGGATTGCAAGGACTGTATGCGACAGGATTTTGAAGGCTTGGTGGAGCCCCATAGCTCAACCCCGTAAGTCCAAATAGGCCTTATTATTGTCATGTAAATCAGTCTTTTATTATTGATTGGAAGGTTAGAGCGTTTGTCTAGTAAGTGTTGAAGTAGTCGGAAACGTCGAGCTGTTTCTTGTCGTTTCAGTCTGGTATGAGGATTCCAAGTTAGACGTTTGTCCAGATGGAGTCCAAGGTAACGGATTTGTTCAACAGGGATAAGTGAGGTGTTGTTAAAGGATAATGAAGGACAGGAAGTCATTGGTTTACGACGAACGGTGAAGGTAATTTGATGGGATTTATTGGAATTTATTTTAATTCTCCAGTTCTGACACCATTCTTCAAGGTTTGTGATGTGGGATTGAAGGGTTTGGGATGCAATAGATGGGTCATTATTGACTGATAGGATACATCTGTCATCAGCATATGTGGTGATGACAGTGTTGGGATGGGAGCTGTATAAACTGTGTAAAGGATAGGACCTAGGATACTACCTTGAGGAACACCTGCAGACTGGGAAAAACGGGATGTATATACATTGTTGTGATTTACTTTAAAGTATCTATCAGTAAGGTAGGAACGGATAATGAGGAAGTAGGTAGATGGTAGGAATTTTCAGAGTTTGTACAGCAGTCCCGGGTGGAAAATGAAAATTAAAAAAAAAAACAACTATAGCGATTCATCAACAAAGCATACATTTTATTACTTTAAGTTAGATTATCTTTCTATATACATAAATTAATTATAAAATTTTGGTTTCGATAACACTTAACAAATAATAATTTGAATTATGTTTGAAAACATATATATGCATGTTAATATTTACATACATACTATCTAGTGAAAAGTATTTAAGTTCGTGTTTTTTTTTTTTTTTAAATCAGTTATAACGGATAGTCAAAGACGCTATTCTCAAATATACCTACCTTATACCCATCATACAATATACCTTATCATACCTACTTCTTGACCATAGCTTAGCCATATATATAATAGACTATTCCTATTTTCTTAAATTTCTTTTTTTTTTCTCTCCTATCCCTTTCCTTTTAGGCTGCCCGGAGTTTTTACCGGGTCAGAGGAGAGGGTGGAGGAATTATTCTGAGTTAAAAGTCCCACCTGACACCGAGATTCAAACTCGGTTATCAGATTGCTGAGTAACGCGCGGTGCTTTGGACACGCGTTAACCCGCCTAAGATTAATTGTAGTTGATTTCAATTTTATTTTTGAAATAATATTTTCGCTCCTCTCGCTCTCCTGTATGTCTGTTCCTATGTAGGTAGTTCGTTTCATGACTAACGGAACGCTTTATATAAACCATAGTTTAATTTTCTACAGAAAAGGAAGAAATTTAAGTTTTACACTATTTTAGGCAAGTCTTATATAATAATAAGTATAATATTTTGTCTTTTCTATAATGTTGTATGATTTGCAGTTGTTATTGTTCCAATGTATGAACGATATATCTACATTAATATGTAATAAAAAGTAAAAAATAAAAAAAAAAACAACTTAAAGATAAACGTTATTTGAGATCATTTGTTGTCGTTACAATTAAGATAATAAGAGTTTTTTTTTTATGTTGAATGCAATGGATACTGGATCCCTTACACAGTCTACCAGTGAGAACATGTCTGCTGATAAACCACGTTGCCCAAAGAGATAAGAAAACGGCTAGACTGTAAGCCATAAAGATGAACTAGTTTCAGAAGTCACGTAATCACGTATCGTCTACAACGTTCTAATAGGCGAGGAACGGTTACAGCTTAATGTCACTGGAACCGAATATATTCAAAGCGTTACGAAGTAACATCGATAGTACAAGTTATTTTATCAAGTTGTTTTTTCTCCGTATAAAATATTGAGTATTTCGTACAGTAGCAGACTAGAGATTGCGGTTGCAGATTACATAATGTCACCTAGAGCTCAAAGAGAACAAACATGGGAATTTTTTACATTAGAAAAAAGTTTTATTATAAATTTGAGTGTATATAATCTTTTCTTAAGAGGGATTATTTTTTTATTTATTTATGTGTTTATATGTTTCGTAAAATTAATATATCACTTTCTTATAATTATTTTTTATTATCTTAAAAGTCTTGGTTTAAGGAATTGGAATATGATAAATCAAAACTAAATAGAAAAATTAATATGATTAAGTAAAATGGATATCCGATCGAGTTCAAGTATTTTAATTTTATTTAGTTTTCTGATAGTCCGTGGTACAGACAACATTTTATCAAATTATTAACATCCACCTGAAACTTTCTCAATAACTTCATTGCAATATACAAATATTATATTTAAGAAAATTCTCGGAATTGGGGAGTTTTCAAACTCGAGATCGGCAAAGTTTGTATATATAATTAGGTACTAAAAATAACGAATACACATTTGTTTCCCACTTTAAAGATAAAATAATATGATCACAAAATCGAAAAAAAAGGTGGCCTACAAAAATATTGGTCTGATTGTCGTGACCTTTCACTCCCAAAATGTCTAATACCAATATTATATAGGCCAAACGGCCCACTATTTTTGAAGCCCATTTATTTTTTTTCGATTTTGCGATCATATTATCTTATGATTTAAATGGAAAGCAAATTGTTATTTACGAGTTTTTAGTACCTAATTAAAGAGACAAAGTTCCTACCTATTTACAGATTGAAAATTAACTAATTCCGAGAATTTTCATAAATAAAATATTTGTAATATGATGAGATGTAGCTATTTACGAATTTTCAGACGGATGTTCATAATTTTATATAAATTGGTCTGTGCCACGAGCTATTAGCGTGATATTAGATACATTTCTTTATCTAGGAATTTAGTTTTTTTATAATAAATTAATCAAATAATATTTAATCTATAAAATTACAATCCCGATCGATCAGACGATATTCCTAGAAGAAAAGACTGGTAGTGTTTGATCGAGGATATTGCCAATGCCACGAGATTATCACGGGATCGGAGAGCTTCTACACTAGTAAGAACAGTATGGGATGCGCCTGTATATATGTATATACGTTAATATTTAATAATATATATATATATATATATATATATATATATATATATATATATATATATATATATATATATATATATATATTCACAAAATTGTTTAAACGTCCTTTGAGTATTATATTTTAACATATTTTTTTTTTGTTATTAATTTAATGAAATTTACAACTGTATAAACAATACAACTAGTAAAAATGTACACATTAGAAATAACGAAATGAACAAACTTGAAGAGATACTGCCCAGAGGTAGCACTCCCTATTTAATTCTAGGTGAGAAGATCACGACGCCATCTTCTTTTCAGACTAGGGGGGTTATCAGGAATCGAGGAAGAAGCAAGGCTGGAAACAAGTGGATTCGGATGGGACTGGAGTTTATCATAAAAGGATAGGTATCTGGATTGGGCCAAATCGAATATTATCGAGTGTTATTTTTGTGGCCCTAAATTCCTGATAAATTCCTTGTAGATAGCTAAAGTCATATTAAAGTTATAACATTTTTTGTGATTTTCGAAAAAAAACCTTGTGAGGGACCTCAGCCATTTGTCCATTAAGAACTTAGACAAGCTATATATCTATATTATATTTTACTTATGCCGTGTAATTGTGAAAAAATAAAATTATTGAGAATCAGAAAAAAATAGCATAAAATTAGTTGAACTTATCAGCATACGTTTATTTTCCGAATTTTATTTTATTTATATTCCACTATCTATGAAGAATTGATGCATTAATGAAAAAAAAAATATATATATGTCCATATTTTGGTGTGTGCTGCGATAGTCCAGTAACTAATTTTGATTTCGTAGGTTTTAAACTGCAATTTTGTTCCTTATATTGATATTTACGATCTGACCATTTACCTACGTATTTATAATAGGATAATTATTGAATATTTAAAATAATTAATTAAATGATGACTTAGCTGAAGGCAGAGGTATTAGCGGAGAGACACGTGCAAAGACAGTTGGTTGACCCAGACTTCATCACTCAATGACAGCTCTAATCGGAGCCACCATCTTCGCTCTCCACGTGTCTCTGCCATTGTCTTGGTATTTTCCCCAAGGGGGGGGGGCTGTGCCAAACCAAGAAGGAAAATAAACATCACAACAATAATATATCTTAAATTATGCCTTAAACATATTAGAATTTCGATAGTCATTTTTCGAAGTGAAAACTACTTTTTTCAAGAGAAAGAATTAAATTGAGCCGTCAGATCTAGATGTGAACATTCGGGTGAAGTCGACTGGATCCCATTAATTTAAGTGTTTTGAATATGGATCAAAATATCTAAAAATTAACAGTCGGAACTGCATGTTAGTGAGGGAAATGTTTATAATTTCATCATCTTTATAATGAGCTATTATTAAAAACAATATCTTAACAGGACGCAATGTTTAAGAGGTGAGAAGAAAAACATAGACTCAAAACAATGATAACGAGTTTTCTTAAAGATATGGATTAAAATATGTCAGAAACTAAAAATAGTACCATCATACCGTAAGCGAGGAAAATGTTGATAATTTCATCATCTTTATAATGAGCTATTATTAAAAATAATATCTTAACCGAACGCCGTGTTAGAGAAGCGAAAAGGAAAAAAATAGTGTCGAAACCAAATGATAACGAGTTTTATTGAAGATACGGATTAAAATATCTCAGAAACTAAAAATCGGACCTGCATACTGTAAGCGAGGGAAATGTTGATAATTTCATCATCTTTATAATGATCTATTATTCAAAATAATATCTTAACACGACGCCATGTTTAAGAGGTGAAAAGAAAAACATAGAGTCCTAACCAAATGATAACGAGTTTATCGAAAATATGGATTAAAATATCTCAGAAACTAAAAATCGGTAATGAGCTATTATTCAAAACAATATCTTAACAGAACGCCGTATATGAGAGGTGAAAAGAAAAAAACATAGTGTGCAAACCAAATTATAACGAGTATATAGAAGATTTTATAGATTAAAATATCTCAGAAACTAAAAATCGGATATGCATACTGTTAGCGAGAGAAATATTCAGCATTTAAACTTCTTTGTAATGGGCTAATATTTATAATTTACATTTCGTATTATTAATCAGGTCTTGTTGATATTTTCACTATTATCATGCAGTCTAAAGAAAACACATTAGTTTTTTTTTATTTTCATGGACATACCTTGATTTCAGGAGCAATTCGTTTGATTTGTCTCAAAGATTTGAATCTGTATATATTTTTGTAATCGAATCCATTTGACTGGCATAAGACCTTCCCATGAAATTGTATTTTATCTTCTCTGTAATAGGCTATGATTCAAAATTCTAATGCGACTCCATTAGTATTAAACGTGTTAGGGAGGCGAAAAGTAAAAAATAGTGTCGAAAACGAAATGATAACGAGGCTAATTGAACTTATGGATTATAATATTTCAGATATTAAAAGTCTGACCTACATACTGTAAGCGAGGGGAATTTTCAGTACATCATCCTATTTGTAATGAGCTATTATTTATAATTCATAATATTAATCTCGTCTTATTGATGTTTTCACTTATATCGTGTATTCTAAAGCACACACCTTAGTTGTTATTTTATTTATTTATTTTTTTTTTAGGGAATTCACAACTGTATTTAAAAATAAAAATATATCCAGTAATAACATGAAGACACTTGTTGACAAAATGTCCAATGATAGCATTCTAAAAATAATTTACATTAGGAGATCACGAGGCTCCTTCTTCAGACGACTCGAAGGGTTATCAATGACCGAAGAGGAAACAAGGTTAGAAACGAGAGGGTTCGGATAGTTCTGAAGATTATTATGGAAGGATAGGTATCTGTATTGTGCCAAATCGAATATATATGAAACATTGTGACAAAGTAACGAGAATTGAGTATTTTACGAAGGATATTAGATAATAAGGATTGTATACGAGAGAATTTCGATAGTTTAGTGGAGCTCCAAAGCTCAACTCCGTAAGCCTAAATAGGCTACTTACAGTCATTTATATGGTTCTGATAATTAATTGCTACCTTAGAGCGTTTGTCTAGTAAGTGTTGTAGTAGTCGGGAACGTCTAGAGGTTTCTTGTCGTTTCAGTCTTGTAAGAGGATTCCAAGTTAGAAGTTTGTCCAGATGGAGTCCTAGGTATCGAATTCTTCCCTCAGGTATAAGTGGAATATTGTTAAAGGATATTGTAATGCAGGAGGTCATAGGTTTACGCTGAAGGGTAAAGGTGACTTAACATGATTTATTAGAATTTATTTTAAATAGTGTTCCCCAAATGGGAGACCGAGACGAGTCTTGGTCTTGCAAACTCAGTCTTGGTCTTGTGCAAGGATCTCGCAATAGTCTTGCAGTTACTTATTAGCTTATTACTATGGAGATATTACTGTAATTTTTTAGACAGGAGAAACCCAACTAAGCCTGAATGAAAAATTAAACGAGTTAAATGCAAATGTATATTGGTTATGCCAATTATATACATATAGTAACTAAGATTGTCAAGTATTAGTAATTATTTTGGCCTTAATTTTTATTCAAGAAATCGATTTTTGTACCAATCCTAGTTTTGTTCTTGCCGATTTTGGGCAACACTAATTTCAAACCTCCAGTTATGACAAGTATTTTTATACGTAATTGAAGAGATTGGGATGAAATTGAAGGGTCTTTATTAATTGATAGAACACATGGGTCATAGGCACACGTGATATACAACAATAATTAATAATATACGTTAATAAACAATTCTCCACTGGGTTTAGCCCTAGTGACGCGGTTGAGAAAGGAGTGCAGGGAACTCCTGGAGTCATACTTTTCCCTCCACAGTTGGAGGAACAAGTCTGGTTTGGAGTTCTCTCGTCAATTTGTAAATATTGTATATAGGTATGTATGTTTTCTTTTTATTTATTTATTTTTAGGTTATTTTATTCTTATTTATTGTATATATATTATTTTTCTGTGTAATTTATTTCATTTATTGTACATAGAGTATGAATGTGATCTGTGAACTCTATTATAGATGTCCTAGAGATAGATTGTAATATTTTTCAATAAAAAAAAAATAAACAATTAACAATATGTCTTTATTGAAAACACTGATTTATCAAACTGGTAATTTTAATGTTGTTTTTCAAAATTCCATTTCCTTTAAATAAGAAACATAAATCCAAATAATTGAAAGGTAAAATTTCCAAACCAGTCAACTCCATTTTCTTTATTTTAAAATTTATCGTAAATTAATCAAATGTGTAACGTGTAAAACAGTCAACCAGAAATTACACAAAGTAAAGAATTTTTCTATTTATTAATAAAAAAATTACACAGAATCAATAGATGACGAATAATAGTGAATTAATGAATCATTTTAAATTCATTAAATAGTAAGATAATACGACTCGAATAAATAAATCAATGAAAATAGTATCCAATTTCATTAAGTATTTCTACTCTGGAAAACAGCGACTTTAGACACTTAATATTGTTATCTACTGATAATAGAGGCGTGTTATCTAATCCGTGTCTAGGGACTGTCTGTGAAGTAGTCTGCCTTGCCTAACCTTGTTCTATTTACAAGTACATGTCTATCATATATTATAATTTAATTTAATATTTTCTTAATTATTATTTCTAACTTTTATTATAATTTTTTAGTTGTAAAAACAGAACATTTTAGAAAAACTATTAGACTTCAAAAGACAGTTTTTTTTAGTAAATACCAAGTCATAAATGGTAAATAGGAATTATAGTACAAACATACAAATATACATTAAAAAACATAAAGATCGAAGGTTTCCCTCATGGATTCTTTAGTATATGTATCACTATTTTTTAAAATATTTTGATTCGAAATCATTACGGCCAATTCGTACTCTTATTTGTATTACCTACCTCCTATAAAAAAAATTTTTTTTTTTAATATTCCTCGATTTACCTCTTCGTTCTTAAATTCCTTGACAACCACGAATTACAGGCCTTAACGATTCAACAGACACCCATTTCTAAATGTGGGAAAACTAGCACACAAGCCATTTTGTAGTGACTCTAAGAAAAATTTATATAGAGAAAGGACATAAACCGGGGTGGAGGTCATAAAGAGACTTAAATAGAGGAAAAACTACTTTATTTCAAGCCAACTTTGCAGGTCTTCTTCAGAACTAGAACGGACAAGATACAAAAGGGCATATAAAATTGTGGAAGTTACAATATATTTAGATAAAAATTATAAACTTAATGAAATTATAAACAGTAAGTGCACTGAAATATTAAGAACAATAAACTATATAAACAGAGTAAACTAAGTAACAAGATCCTAAACTCAAGTAAATAAAATAACAATTGTTGTAGTATAATATATGCAATTTTTAATATACTCCTACAGATCTCAAGGAGAGATTGAAAGAAAAATAATATAAAATAATATACATAAAGAAATGTGAAGGAAAAAAATAAAAATAGAGAATTAGAGTTGCATTTAGCAAGGAGTTTCAGTTAAAACATGGTTAGACCACTCTTGCGAAAATTTGTTGACCTGGTTGGGGAGTGGTGAGGGGGTAAGTAGTAAAAACAAAACAAAAACTGGAATAATACAGTATCAACAATTTGAAGATATTTTTCGACTATTTTAGACTCTTTAGGACCCCCACCCATTTCTTTCCTCTAAAATAAACAACGGTCAACCATTAAGAATTCTAGAATTTATATAATTTTCTTTCTAGAAAAAACAAAATTCTGAAAGCCCATATCAAATATATTTGTTTTCCACTTAATCACGACCGATTTGTGTGTGGTAGGGAGAGGAACGAAGCGTCAATATTATCTGTGCCGGGTTAAAAATAGAAGCAGCCGGGTGGGAAATGATAAATTGCTAAAGAGATTTTAATGAGCCTGCTCTAGACCAAGGCAGTCTCGTCCCGAGGATATCGCCTAGGTGTAATTTGCAGTCTGGAAGGAATCGATTATATATTTAAATCGAATTGTCCAATAGAATCGATCAGTGTTTCTACATAGAAATCTATCAGTGTGATTGAAATATTTGTTAATATCAAATTACAAAACGGAAAATGTCCATAAATGAACATTTATAATATATATATATATATATATATATATATATATATATATATATATATATATATATATATATATATATATATTATCCGCAAGATAACCGGAGCAATCTGGGATCAGAGTATGCCTCAATAGAATGCAAAAGACCTCGTAGAAGGCCAAAAAGCAAATGGATAAATAAAATCAACATAGATGCAACAGAGCTGTGGGCAGATGAATGGAAAGAAACAGCCCAAGACAGGCAGAGATGGAGCAGGCGGCAAAACTTGGTTCTACATGGTATGTAATACCAACAGAAAAAAAAATTCATACATATACATACATATATATATATATATATATATATATATATATATATATATATATATATATATATATATATATATATATATATATATATCTGTATATGTATATGTATATATAAGCCATATAAGGTACGTAGAATCTCGAATTTCGTTGCTAAAGAAAACACCTGATCTCGAAACTTCCTTAAAAACATCAGCTTCGGTAGACGATGCTGTATCCATTTCCTTAAGCCAAGCATTTTATGCATTTATGGAGTTCTTATGACGTGAAATATAAAACTACCTTTTGAAATTATCAAGTCCAACCGTTACTGGTATTAAAATTTGTTTGGTCATTCTTAAAAAAATATTAAAAAAAAAAATTTTGACTTTTCATAAAATATCCCTGTAAAATGGGACACCCTCCTGGTATCTATTACAAAAACCAATTATAAGGAGATTCCTCGACTTCTGGTTTACCGCCTAGTTGTTTTTTTGTTTTTTTATCGAGAAATAATATATTTGACCACACTTAAGGGCACTGAGTATGAACTTGTATATTAATAGTTTCTTTCTAATGAGAGATTGGATTTTCTGTTTAGCAGTCTGTATAGCTGGCCAAAGCGTCGGTTAATTTATTTTCTGGTATATGGGTTACAAGTTAGTTTTTTCGCCTAGTTTTAGTGTTTTCCGTTTAGAGAAACCACGAAGCTATTCAAGTAAGATGTAGTGAGTAACAGAGCCATTTTCATTCCGTCTCTTAAACACGGAATGTCTCTCGACAGACAACTTTTGATTTTTTTTCCTTTCTTGTTCGGATTAGCAGAGTTTTTTTATTACTAGGGTCGTTCGAAATATCGATACTCTCCTGTACTTCCCCCACCCAATCGATCTTCCCCCAATGATAATAATTTCACTATTATTTATAAGCTCAACACGACTTTATATTTCTCATCCTAGTTAACAATGACTAGTGTTGTCCAAAATCGGTCTTGGTCTTGCACTTTGCGAGACCAAGACCAAGGCCGCTTAACCGTTGCAAGACCAAGACCAGGACTGGCTAAAAAAGTCAATTTTTTTAATAAAAATTAATTCAAAAAAGTTACTAATACTTGACAATCTTAGTTACTGTATGTTAATAATTGATATAGCTAATATACTTTTGCATTCAGTTCCTCTAATTTTTCATTCGGGCTTAGTTAGGTTTCTCCTATCTAAAAAAATACAGTAATATCTATATTGTAACAAGCTAATAAGTAACTACAAGACTATGGCAAGAATCTTGCGCAAGACCAATACCATGACCAAGACTGAGTTTGCAAGACCAAGACTTGTCTCGGTCTCGCATTTGGGCAACACTAACAATGACGGAACTTAAAATTATACAATTTTATAGAAGAGGCAAAATAATTACAATTATTATTATTCAAATCACGTTAATTTTAAAATCGATTTTATCGGTGTAAAATTCTTCTATTTATTCAAATGTTGGTTATTATAATACCATGACGTCAATTTTAATCATTTTTTCATTAACAAATATTTTGCTAAAAGTTTTCATTTCCGGCGTTATAAATGATGATCGATATAACCTTCGTCACAAAGTTTTTCGATTGCAACTGTGTATATTGATTATCGATTAGATATCGAAATATCGAAAGATTTTTTCCTTCCAAAAATATTAAAATGTCTATGAGGAAGTAGGCACTCTCTATTAGTCACAAAATGAAAATATTTTTGAACACAGCTGAGAAATATTAATTCATTTTTATTTATAAATAAAATAACCTTTTCTTGGAATTTGACCCTTGCTTCAAGGTTTGGTTCAGTGTCTGACCAGGCTCTCCCTGGAGGAGTCCACAATACACACAAGTTAGGGATAGTTTATAATAATAAAAATTATGACAATTCTTTTTAAAAAAATATATGATAGAAGGTTGGGATAATGTTTGAAGATGGAATAATAAAGTGATCCCGAAACGTGATAAAAATAAAGAAAACAAAATTGTTGGGAGAGTAAAACTGTTGCTAAACTTTATTCATATGCCTTAGATAAAATAAAGTATTTTTGAACACAGCTAAGAAATATTAATTGTAAATAAAATGTAATAACTTATGTATTTCGGTCACTGATAATATTTTTTTTTAAATCAACATTTATTTACTGATTGATATTACATTTTGCCACAATAAAGTACATTAGTAATAGAACTAGAATAACTCATTAAAACTCTACGTTCAATAAATAAAAATAAAACTACAGCAAAATAATAATATTAAAAATAAATAAACATAAAAGAACCCACTTAAAATAATCAAAACAACAACTTAATTACAGTTATGGTTATGCATAACATCGGTCAGTTGACAGAATGACTAACCTCAATTTAATTTTTTTTATTTTTAATTTTAGTGATATTTCTAGTAGGAAAATTTATACATTTAGTCACAGTTATATATTTTAACACTACAATTACCTACTATGGAATCAACTTACTCACTATATGTACAGATATTATAAATTTTCAAACTAGAAATACCACTAAAACGACTTTAATCTAAAACGTTGAAAGTTCAGTTAGTCATTCATTCAACTGAAAGGCTTATTTATATATTATTGAAAAAAAAAATTAAGGCATTGTTCATTATAAAGTATGTATAATAAAAAAAAAATTATATAATTCGAAATTCGAATTTAAAGGTCATCTAGTTATTAATTTAGTGTTTATAGGACAACTGCAGTACAGTCACATTTAGATAATCAGAAAAAAAAGTTATTCAGAGAAAAAAAAAATTCAAGCGAAACACTGTAGCTGTGAAAAAAAACAACAGAATATCTATTGTAACAAGAAAATGTATGTATTGTTTACGAAGATGTATCGAAGATTTTTTTTTCAGAGGAACAATTGTAATTTTATATTTTAGGTAATATATTTGGAAATAATTAACATTAACTCACAATATCAGCTGATTTTATTGACTGAATTAAAGTTATTAAAATCAAAATTAAGAAACGACTAAGAGAAGAAGAAGTGGGGGAAGCACCTCCAAATCAAAACAAGCCAACACAAACAAACGTTTTTTTACGCATACAAACATTTTCAACTGTGTTCACATGTTTGTATTTATTAACTTTTAATCATACAAGGAAAACTTTGTTAAACTGTAATCCAATCTTTTCGGTAATTTGTTGAGATTTATAATTTTTATTGAACGTCAGACGATCTGTAAACGGTTCAAATGGTACGGTGAAATATCTTGATTGTTTTCAAACAATTTGAGTTCAAAATACCAAATAATAATTATTGTTATACTTCAAAGATTCTCAAATTTGTAGTGTATTCACATTATATAATATGTAAGATCTTGATAATTTTATTATATAAAAAAAAAAGAAACAAAACAACCTTACTATATTATTAAATGACATGAGTAGATTGTTAGGGAAATTGACACCAAAGTATATTTTAACTTGTTGCTATTCACTACACAGCTCCTGGCAAGTTGTTTTCGTTCCATATTTCCTTGCATGTCAACATTTGAATTTATCTTGAGTTTTGTTTAAAGTTTTAGTAGGTTGTAGTTAAATTATAATTAGTTAACGTCCGTCTTAAACATCATTTTATCGTAATATACAACTTTTTTAACCACGAAAATTCTCGAAAATGAGACGTAATAAGGTAAATAAAAACTCATTAATACTCATTTGTTTCCAACCTGAATCGAAAGATAATTTGATAAATCTAGAAAAAAAAATCTCGTCAAATATTTGGCCTATATAACGTCTTTATTTTGACACGTGGGTGGTAGTGGTCACGCCGGACGGCACGATATTTTTTAGGCCACTTATTATTCAAAGTGCCATACGATATCTTATAATATCTAACCATTCAAATGGATAGATACGAGAATCATTCACAAAGTTTTAAATGGATATTAATAATCTATATTCGATTACTTTTCTTTCATTTATTTTTTTATTGATCAATGAATGAAAAGCAAAACAATATGAAAAAAAATCATATTTGAACCAGATTTTTTTTTAGATACTTTATTATTATTATTATATATTATATATACACTGTATCTGAGAGAAGGCCATGAACACTCTGGGTATGACAAGTGAAAAACAAATGAGTGATCCATGTGTTTTTATAACTTAATTAAATAGGCAAACTTTACCGATTTCCAAATTGAAAACTCATCATTTTTGAAAATTTTCGTAAATAAATAAGTTGTAGATTGGGATAAGAGAAACCCATTCACGATATTTCAGACTGATGTCAATAATTTGATAAAAATGGGTCGGTGTCGCGAACTGAATTATTTTTTTTATTGGTTATTAGAACGTGAAACACAAAAATACGAAAAAGAATTAGATTTGAACCAGATTATTTTTTTTTTCGTCCGGTACAAGTAATACTTTAAGAACGTAGGACATGTATATAATTAATCATTATTATTATATATTATATATACACTGTAGGTGAGATAAGGCCATGAACACTCTGGATATGACAAGTGAAAAACAAATGAGTGTTCATATGTTTTTATAACTTAATTAAATAGGCAAACTTTACCGATTTCCAAATTGAAAACTAATAATTTTCAAAAATTTTGGTAAATAAATAGGTTGTAGATTAGGATAAGATCCATTCATGATATTTCAGACTGATGTCAATAATTTGATACAAATGGGTCAGTATCGCGAACTGAATTATTTTTTTATTGGTTATTAGAACGTGAAACACAAAAATACGAAAAAGAATTAGATTTGAACCAGATTATTTTTTTTTCGTCCTGTACAAGTAATACTTATAAGAACGTAGGACATGTATATAATTTATCATTATTATTATACATTATATATACACTGTATCAGAGATAAGGCCATGAACACTCTGGATATGACAAGTGAAAAACAAATGAGTGTTCCATGTGTTTTTATAACTTAATTAAATAGGCAAACTTTACCGATTTTTAGATTGAAAACTAATCATTTTCGTAAATAAAAAAGTTGTAGATTAGGATAAGATTAAACGATTCACAATATTTCAGACTGATGTCAATAATTTGATAAAAATGGGTCAGTATCGCGTACTGAATTATTTTTTTATTGGTTATTAGGACGTGAAACTACTAGCGGATTTAATTTTTTGCAGGGGGGCTTCATCTCGAAACCTTTTTTTTTTTTTTCATAAAAATAACTTCTTATAGATGACTTCTTTTGGGAAAAACAGAAAGAAAATAACTACCTATATGAAATTGTGTTTAAAATTACACGAACAATAATACTTAAAAAAAAAAAATTGTCTCCATAAAACATGGTTATATTTCACCATTTTTTTTTTGGGGGGGGGGCTTCAGCTCGAAAGCCCCCTCGTAGATCCGGCAGTGAGTGAAACAAAAAAAAAAATTACGAAAAAAAATCAGATTTGAACGATTTTTTTTTTCGTCCGGTACAAGGAAAACTATATAATAGTATATTATTATGATATATTATGTATTATGTATGCACACTGACCTGTAGCTGACAGAAGGGCTGAGACACCCTGGATATGACGACCGCCATGGGGCTCGGAGGAGGATCCGACACAGACTGATAAGAAGGGGCGCCCCACTCCGAGGCCGTTTGGAGGGGGCCCGATCCACCTCCCACCTCCTTATCAGCGGCCCTGGTAGATATATATTGCAGCGACCCGGGAAACTGGGTCACCGCAGCCTCTCTCTTCTTGCAGGTCTCTTTGTCTGTCAGTTCGCACCTGAAGCAACAACCACCAGCCTCTGTTCCCAGTCTATCCTTTTGTTAGAGAGAACTTAGCAACTAATTTTTAACCCATCACCAACAGATATAAAACAACAGATATGAGCACAAACTTCTTCTATGAACACAGTTTGGTGGTTAAACCAACGAGTCGAAACTATTCAAAAATGTTGATAAGACTCATGCTACATCAGCGCTCCTTACGTACAAGAAAAGTACCATGTAGTGTAAACCTCCATTTTCATTATTATTAATAGTGTTATCTGCGTGAAAATACCTACCGTTTTTAATTTAATACCATAAGATGTTTTAGCAATGACATAATATCAGAGAGGTTTGCAGGGCCACAGGGCCAAGAATAAATAAACAATAAAATATGTTTTATGACTCAGACTACAGAGGTAAAAATAACAAATAAAAATATTAGAAATACAAGATAGATAGGTAGATGGTAGAAAAATAAACTTTATAAAAAAAAATACATATCTGGTAGTTAAACCAACGGGTCCAAACTATTCGAAAATGTACTATTCCAAAAGACGCATGCTACATCAGCGCTCCTTACGTACAAGCCAAGTACCATGTAGTGTAAACGTCCATTTTCAATATTATTGATAGTGTTATATGCAAGAAAATATCTACCATTTTAAAGTTAATACATTTAGATGGGGTAACTTTAGAACTGGGTGGGTGTTTTAACAATAAAATAATATAAGAGAGACTTGCAGGAACACAGCGCCAAGAATAAATAAACAATAAAATGTGTTTTTTGACTGTGACTACAGAGGTAAAAATAACAAATAAAAATATTAGAAATACAAGATAGATAGGTAGATGGTAGAAAAATAAACTTTATAAAAAAAAATACATATCTGGTAGTTAAACCAACGGGTCCAAACTATTCGAAAATGTTCTATTCCAAAAGACACATGCTACATCAGCGCTCCTTACGTACAATAAAAGTACCATGTAGTGTAAACGTCCATTTTCAATATTATTGATAGTGTTATATGCAAGAAAATATCTACCATTTTAAAGTTAATACATTTAGATGGGGTAACTTTAGAACTGGGTGGGTGTTTTAACAATAAAATAATATAAGAGAGGCTTACAGGGCCACAGGGTCAAGAATAAATAAACAATAAAATGTGTTTTTTGACTGTGACTCCAGAGGTAAAAATAACAAATAAATACATTAGAAATACAAGATAGATAGGTAAATGATAGAAAAATAAACTTTATAAAAATATATATATATATATATATATCTGGCAGTTAAACCAACGGGTCCAAACTATTCCAAAATGTACTATTCCAAAAGACGCATGCTACATCAGCGCTCCTTACGTACAAGCCAAGTACCATGTAGTGTAAACCTCCATTTTCGATATTATTGATAGTGTTATATGCGTGAAAATATCTACCATGTTAAAGTTAAGACCGTAAGATGTGGTAACTTTAGAACTAGGTGGGTGTTTTAACAATAAAATAATATAAGAGAGGCTTACAGGGCCACAGGGTCAAGAATAAATAAACAATAAAATGTGTTTTTTGACTGTGACTCCAGAGGTAAAAATAACAAATAAATACATTAGAAATACAAGATAAATAGGTAAATGATAGAAAAATAAACTTTATAAAAATATATATATATATATATATCTGGCAGTTAAACCAACGGGTCGAAACTATTCCAAAATGTACTATTCCAAAAGACGCATGCTACATCAGCGCTCCTTACGTACAGGCCAAGTACCATGTAGTGTAAACCTCCATTTTCGATATTATTGATAGTGTTATATGCGTGAAAATATCTACCATGTTAAATTTAAGAACGTAAGATGGGGTAACTTTGTGACTGGGTGGGTGTTTTAACAATAGAATAATATAAGAGAGGCTTGCAGGAACACAGCGCCAAGAATAAATAAACAATAAAATGTGTTTTTTGACTGTGACTACATAGGTAAAAATAACAAATAAAAACATTAGAAATACAAGATAGATAGGTAAATGAAAGAAAAATAAACTTCATATTACAAAAAAAAATAAAAAAAAAATACATATCTGGCAGTTAAACCAACGGGTCCAAACTATTCGAAAATGTACTATTCCAAAAGACGCATGCTACATCAGCGCTCCTTACGTACAATAAAAGTACCATGTAGTGTAAACGTCCATTTTCAATATTATTAATAGTGTCATCTACGTGAAAATATCTACCATTTTAAAGTTAATACATTAAGATGTGGTAACTTTGGGACTGGGTGACTGATTTAACAATAAAATAATATAAGAGAGACTTGCAGGACCACAGGGTTAATAATAAATAAACAATAAAATGTGTTTTTTTGACTGAGACTACAGAGGTAAAAATAACAAATTAAAACATTAGAAATACAAGATAGATAGGTAAATGATAGAAAAATAAACTTTATAAAAAAAAATATATATATATATCTGGCAGTTAAACCAACGGGTCCAAACTATTCGAAAATGTACTATTCCAAAAGACGCATGCTACATCAGCGCTCCTTACGTACAAGCCAAGTACCATGTAGTGTAAACGTCCATTTTCAATATTATTAATAGTGTCATCTACGTGAAAATATCTACCATTTTAAAGTTAATACATTAAGATGTGGTAACTTTGGGACTGGGTGACTGATTTAACAATAAAATAATATAAGAGAGACTTGCAGGACCACAGGGTTAATAATAAATAAACAATAAAATGTGTTTTTTTGACTGAGACTACAGAGGTAAAAATAACAAATTAAAACATTATAAATACAAGATAGATAGGTAAATGAAAGAAAAATAAACTTCATAATACAAAAAAAAAAAAAAAATACATATCTGGTAGTTAAACCAACGGGTCCAAACTATTCGAAAATGTACTATTCCAAAAGACGCATGCTACATCAGCGCTCCTTACGTACATGACAAGTACCATGTAGTGTAAACGTCCATTTTCAATATTATTGATAGTGTTATATGCAAGAAAATATCTACCATGTTAAAGTTAAGACCGTAAGATGTGGTAACTTTAGAACTGGGTGACTGATTTAACAATAAAATAATATAAGAGAGGCTTACAGGGTCATAGGGTCAAGAATAAATAAACAATAAAATGTGATTTTTGACTGTGACTACAGAGGTAAAAATAACAAATTAAAACATCAGAAATACAAGATAGATAGGTAGATGGTAGACAAATAAACTTTATAATACAAAAAAAAACCTAATAATAATAAATTTAATAAATATTCTAACAAACTTCTAAGGAATACTTATAAGGATTAAAAAAAAAAAAAAAAATATATATATATATATATATATATATATATATATATATATATATATATAATATAATCTATTATATATATATATATATATATATATATATATATATATATATATATATATATATATATATATATATATATATATATATATATATATATATATATATAATAGATTATATAATAGAAGATCGGTTTAATTTATAAGCTTGCATCACTTTCCATTTTATTTTACGACGGTGTACAGAATAAAACAATCCTAATGATTGTGGGAAAAAAAATATAAAAGTTTTGAGTTTATCGGAAATATTGATCTCTCGAATAAATAACTTCACGTGAGTAAATATCTTATATTGTTATAATTTTATTAATAGATCTTTCACATTTCGCAGGAAATTTTTTTTTAAAAATTATCACAAAGATCGGGCACTCTCGGCTTATTTCGTATAGTTTCCAACCCTTATTTCTCCTTTAGTTATCAATCAATTTTTTCATTCATTATATTTAACCATTTTTTTTATAAAATGTTACAATGTAAAATGGTTAATTATTTTAAATAAAAAAAATAATAAAGGTACTTTAAAGCAAGAAAATTTGAAAATTAGTGAAAAGTAAGAAGGAAAGGAGGGTTTGAAAAGTAGAGAAAAAGAAAGAAGAGTTTGAAAAGAAGAGAAAAATATAGTCTTATGGTAACATTAATAGTACAGACCACAGGCGGATTTACGGGGGGGGGGGGAGTTTTCGGTCTGAAGCAGCGCCCTCCCTCCCCAAAACGGTAAAATATAACTACGTTCTATCTCTTAAACTATTATTTTTCGTTTAATTACATTTAATAAGACTTCAATAATCACTAAGACACCATGTCATATGGGTAGTTAGTTTCTTTCTTTTTTTTTCAAATTAATTGTCGTTATATATATGAAAAAAAATCCCCCCCGAAGGTCCCCTCCCCCCGAAATTAAATCCTGGATCCGCTAGTGGTTTCGATGAGATGACACTATTTACACAAAGTTTCTAGTGGATGTTAATAAATTGATAAAAAGGGCCCTGTACCACGGACTATTAAGTATGATTTTTGTGGTAGACTGTTCACATAGACTATTGCGAGACTTAAGTATTTGGGCTCAGGGTACCTTAAACCGTGTGTTTACGTTGAAAACTCGAATTCCAAAATTTTCACGATCGCATATATTACACATATAGTATGTGAAAGTAAAAATACTCTTCAAAAAGCCTATTTTTTTTTTAAGTAGAGAAAAATATAGACTTCTGGTAACGTTATTACTACAGAGCAATTTAAATTTATGCTTGAAATAAAAATATAGAAATTTTGTAAAAACAATTCCCATTTGGTGAGTCTATGTTTGCCATCGGCCAACAGGTAGGAAATTACATTGGTTCCGAAAACCCCCCCTCTTAATTCTCAGGCTATCGTACCGAAGTGGAAGTATTTCCAAAGAGCCTATATTTATTTAAGTAGGTACGAAGAGAAGAGAGCCTAAAAATATCCACTCAGAGAAGACTTAAGAAGCCCGAATGCTCTCGGCAGATGAAGAGACCCAGGCGACCACTTGAGACTCTTCCTATCAGCAGATAAGCCGACTAGTTGCCAGAGGATAATGGACGACCGAAGAGTATCCTGACCATCTGCATCTCCAGGAATCGGAAGAATGCGGTATCTTGGGATCTTGCGTCAGTTTGAACGAGGAGGCCGAGTTAGCTGTGGTATCTTGCGTCAGGGTGTGTAGTTAGTTGTGAAGTAAGTTAATCGGAAGGAAAGTAAATCGGTGATCAATTAACTTACATTAATTTATCCTTAATTCTTTAGTACAGGAAGAATAGTTTTAATAATTTTTAAAAAATTTATTTTAATGGAATTTACAACTGTATTACATATAAATTCAATAAGTAAATGTGAAATAGGTAACATGACATGTACAACATGAAGAGAAACTACCCATTGGTAGAACTCAAATTAAAGTTCTATATTAGAAGCTCCTGAGGCCATCTTCTTTTCAGACGCCTCGGAGGATTATCAGGGATCGAGCAGGAAGCAAGGTTTGAAACGAGAGGATTCGGATGGTTCTGCAGTTTGTTATGGAAGGATGGGTATCTGGATTGGGCCAAATCAGAAACATATGGAACATTAAGGTCTTTATGGATGATTTTATTTGTGACAAAGTAAGGAGCGTTGAAGATTTTACGAAGGATTTTGGATTGTAAGGATTGGATACGAGAGAAATTCGATGGTTTAGTGGAGCCCCAAAGCTCAATTCCGTAAGTCCAAATAGGTCTTATTATTGTCATATATACGAGTCGTTTATAATTGAAAGCTTAGATCGTTTGTCTAATAAGTGCAGCAGTAGTCGATATATATAGTGCAGCAGTAGTCGATATATATATATCTAGTATAATATATATATATATATATATATATATATATATATATATATATATATATATATATATATCGACTACTGCTGCACTATATATATATCGACTATATATATATAGATTCAGTGCCCTTGATAAAAACACCAATGCAGTAGCTAAATGTTTACTTAGGCACTATCGTGGCTTGCAGTTACCTATTAGGTTATTACTATAGAGATATTACTGTAGTTTTTAAGATTGGAGAAACCTAACTAAGTCTGAACGAAAAATTAGATGAGTTAAATGCAAAAGTATATTGGTTCAGCCAATTATTTACATATAGTTATTAAGATTATCAAGTATTAGTAACTATTTTGTGCCAATTTTTATTGAAAAAATAGATTTATTTTACCAGTCTTGGTCTTGTTCTTGCAACAGATAGGTGGTCTTGCAAAGTGCAAGACGAAAACCGATTTTGGGCAACACTTATCGTGGCTACTTCACACTTCAATCATAAAGTATTAAGGAACATAAGATTAAATGATGCTGCGGAAGATCAGCGGTTTGTCGAAGGGAAGACAAGAATCGGGTTCTAACTGCGGTGTCGGCCAGCACGTGTTCCCTACATGCAAGCGAAGAAATAAATAAAAAAGATAAAATATTTGTCAGTTATCGCCGCAGCGCAGCGCGTGAGTGCAATAACATGCCGCAACACATCGCCAAGGAAAACAATCAATTTTTTCTAAACGATAACAGGAAAAAAAAAAATGTTTCAGGTTGTATAAGAGAATAACGATAGAGTAAAACTTTCACATACATAGTGTTGCCTAAATACGAGACCGAGACGAGTCTTGGTCTTGCGAACTCAGTCTTGGTCATGGTCTTGGTCTTGCGCAAGACTCTTGCAACTTGCAGTTACTTACTAGCTTATTAGTATACAGATATTAGTCTGAGATGGGAGAAACCGAACTAAATCCAAATGAAAAATTAGAGGAGTTAAATAAAAAAGTATATTGGTTATACCAATTAACATATAGTTAGTAAGATTGCCAACTATTAGTAACTACTTTGCCTTAACTTTTATTTAAAAAATCGATTTTTTTTACCTGTCCTGGTCTTGGTCTTGCAACAGTTAGCCCGCCTTGGTCTTGGTCTTGTAAAGTGCAATACCAAGACCGATTTTGGACAACACTACACATACACATAAAGAAACATACGAACATAGCACAGATAGTATTGAGAAGGTAAAACAATTCTAAACCAAGTATTCAACGGAAACAAAACTTTCAAGGTCTTCTGAATCCAACCATATCTCATGAAACGAAAAGTGTGTATGTGAACAGCAAAACTAAAAAATTAAAAGTGGCAATTATTTAAAATAGCTATATTTTTATGATATTAGAGCAAATTTTTTTCTGAAACCATCTAACCACAAATAGTTATAGTTTATTTTATTTGTCTAAGGAAATTCCTGTACAAATAAATATAATGGTATAATTAACAACATTAAGTATGACTAATATAATAACAGATTAGTAAACGATATATATACATAACAATTAGTACAACCTTTTTTTTTTTCAATAATACATTATTTTTTTTTAATATTCGAGAGGTATAAGACAAATGACAATATACATAACCATTAATATATGTTATATGATTATCTATACCACTTAACAGTTCAATGAACAGCCCTGTATGAAATAATACAGTTGGTTTATTTTTTTCGTAGTGTCTATTTTCAGTATCTCCTCCACACTAGCATCTTCTCTGGATTCAGTGATAAATGCCTTCAAGTACTTATTTCTCGGCTCGTCGAACTTGATACATTGGATCAGAAAATGAGTTACCGAGTCAGTTACAAGGCAGTTGCATGCACCACACAGCTCACTGGATTTAATAGTCAAAGTAGCATCTTTTAAGTATATTTTCATAAAATCTTTACTTGCTACTCTGAGACGACTAACGGCTCTTAATTATAGTTATAAAAGTATTATTATAATATAAAAAAATGTTTTTATATATACAGGGTGTTTCGTAATTGCACGGAACTATTTTAGGTATGTGTTCACTAACACGAAACATATATCTCAAACTCATTTATTAAACAGATATCAAAGGTTAAAGATTTATTATTTATTTACTACATTAAGACTGACTATACAAAGTTTAAAGCATTTAACACTAAATAACAGGTTTAGATCACCTGATAAACAAATGAACGATAAGCAATGACAGTAGTTGTTCATCTGTTTGTCTAGTTCTGTGTGTTTTAGTGTGAGTGAATACTGTGACACAGTTAAATTTATGATTATCATGGAAGACATCATAAATGTATTCACTTTTGCAGAACAAACAGACATGCTTTTAACTTATGGCGAGGTACGTAGAAATAGTGCTGCTGCTGTTCGATCGTGAAAAATTTCCTAACCGAATAATACCAAATCGTAAAACGTTTGAGGCCATTGAAAGAAGCCTTAGAGATATTGGCACGCAAAGTAATAAATCTTAAGCTAAGATATCTGTTTAATAAATGAGTTTGAGATATATGTTAATATACACTTTTTTGTTTATTTTTTGTTAGTGAATACATACCAAAAATAGTGCCGTACAATTACGCAACATCCTGTATAATTATTTTGGTAGACTAAATATGAAGCTAACTACCTAAATGGAATGGTATTTAAGTGGTTCTTGATGTACTATTTATTGTAATTACACAACAATTATATTTGAGAAGATAACCTCTTAATATTTTTTTCGTTATGACATGGTTATATTTTTCCGTTTGGGAAAAGGCACCAGCCCGAAAGTCCCCAGTAAATTCTTTTGTGCGTTGCACCACACTATTTTCACTCAATACCATACTTTTAACAAAAAATAATTTATTATAAAACCATGTCCATTTTTCTATAAACAACCTTGATATAGTTAAAATAGTAATGGAGGCACCACTACAGAATTGTTACCCCAACAATATTGATAGGAACATGATCACATGATGAAACTGTAGATAGAATTTCAAGAGTATTAACGACCGCGTTTACTTTGTACCTATCTTAATTTATAATGGCGATCCTTTAGGTCCTAAAGCTCATTGAAACTGATCAGACCGTTCCTAAACTCATCCATGGAATTCAGCACGTTCCTTTATTCATCGATTGAATCCCCGATGGCTTAGTGATTCGTTTGGTTTTTATTATCAATGGATTGGCTGGATGAAACCTCAGTGTTGTTTCTCTATTACTTGAGATATTAATATTCAGTTTACCTTCTATCTACATTTATTTATGTTTTTTTTTCATGTGTTTTGTTATATTCCAGATAATCTTCCGCTGTAATCCAGTTGGTTATTTCTAAGCTCACCATAAATTCATTGACGCTGGATTCTATCGGTTGAAAGATTACGTCGAAAAAATTATCCATGAGTTTTGGAACTTGTCCTATGATAATTAAATATATATATATATTTTTTTTTATAGAGGCTCGAATTTGTCTAAAATATATAGGAATGTTGTGTGAATGGGCACAACAAATATTTTTTTAAGAGATTGGAAAAAATAAATTATTAATAATCGAGTGCAATTTAAAAACTTTGCTTTCTTTACCTAAATTTCCAGGTGTAATCTGGTTAAATCGATGGTGTGAAAAGAGGTCGGGACGCTTTTAAATTTGAATTATCGCCACCTCTCCTTCCATTTAAGCGCCTATATCTTGAATAAATAATCATTTTACCCTCCTTCAGATGTTTTTAAACTACCTCTCTTTTCCTTTATTTATTATTTTTTCTAAATAATATGTGTTTTTTGGACTGATGACGAGAAATAAGTTGTATTTCCTCCCCATGTATGTTATTTAGGGTATTTAAAATAATATATCAAAAACATATCCAGTCGTTCGCCCAAAAAAGCGTTACAAAGCTTTTAAACAGATTAAAAACACCTTATTTAATAACGGGCCAGTATTTTTTGCTAATTTCAAAACACTCACGAGATCTCACCGAATAATTTGAGCGATAAAACTTAAAAAACGATCCAGTAGTTCTCTCAAAAAAGCTTATATAGCTTTTACCGGACACCCCAAACACATTACTCTCGTTTTGCTTCGTTTAGTCGGGTATTAAAATGGACATGATCTTCTTTACCTTCGGAGCACAGATATATTTCATTTAAAATAAATATTTTTTTACGAAAATTAAATAGGACTTTAAAAACTTTTTAGTGAAAATAAATTTATGATTTACAAATATTAAAAACGTCTGGAGTCAGGAATATTGATCCCACAATTTGCTTATATATAGTGTATTGTCCTTACAGTTTATACTCCGTTGATTACACAAGCACTGTTTATAATTATTGTACGTCAGAAATTAATTAACGTTTGCAATAGGAATAATTGATGTATACTCAATCAGTTAGTATTATAATAGACCTTATTCAAGATTTGTTAGCGAAATTTGTTAGTCCAACTGTGAATCACACCTATATTCAAGATTTTTTTTCAGTATTGATTTGCATACTTCCATACTGAACCCTAGTCGATTTTTTTTTATATCCTAATGTAAATAAACTTTTTTTTTTCAAACACGAACTTAAATATTTAAAAATCTTCTGTATGACTTTACCTACAATTCGAACTAAAAAAAAAAAAAAAAAAATGTAATTTATAGAATTATAATTATTTTTATTTGTAGGTTGAAGAGATGCTTTCTCCCACCTTCAATATCTAATACGCCCTACTATTGGATATTTCTTAATAAGAATTATTTTATCCAATGAAAAATCATTCTTTGAATTTAGCCATTAAGCAAACCTATTCCTTGTTTAACTTAATGAACACTGGAACATATTAAGTGTTGAAGATAATAAATTTGAGCGATCGTGAAAATTTTTGAATGTGACTTTTCAACGGAAATACACGTTTAGAGGTCCATTGAGTCCAAATAACCAAGTCCCGTAACATGGTCTGTGTGTTTGTGAACACTAGCTACAAAACAAAAAGTTGTACGAAACTGATATAACGTATCTGAGATAGGTACATGCCTTAGATGTGACAGAAACGTTTTCCTTAAAATTGGCTAAGAGGTGGCACTTTATAACAACGATGAAACTTTATATAAAATTTTTTAGATTTTTGTAGTTGTAATAGTTGGAGAAGGTAACGGAGAGTGACAAAAAAATATATAAACGATAATTTCAGAAACTAACATTATTTAACGTAAATCACATGATTCCCAAGAAATTAAAAAAAAAAAAAAAAGATTTAAAATTCACCGAATCAAGCCAATGCCCTTGTTCAAAATTTTACTTGTGTGAAAGAATAAGTGAAATATAAAATTATTACATGGATATGTTTATAGCCTTAAATAAATTTAGTGTAGTTTAGTAACTCTAGATATGATATTATATTTAAATAATTAGGTATATAATGGCCGTTGATTACAAAAAATCATCGTCACCTTTTAGAAAATTAATTTAGTAAATAATTTGATGAATTTTTCCTTTCTGGAATGTGAAATTATCCACTTACAATTAGTGTGACAACTTTGGAAAATAACAGTTTAATAACTTATACCTAAAATCGATAATCATTTATAGATTAAATATTCAGATATATTTAAAAATCTCTCTAGGCATATAAGAGCCTTTCGGTTGACAAAATGACTAATTCAAATTCAACATTTTTATTATTACTTTTATTGATGTTTCTAATGGCAAAAATTATACCTTTATTCACAGTTCAACACTGCATTCACCTATTCTGGTATCAACTTACTCACTGTCTGTATAGATATAATTTTTCCAACTTGAGATATTACTAAAATTACATTATTCAAAAATTTTGAGAATTGGAGTTAGTTGTAATGATGACATTTTTTGTAGTTTTCGATATGTTTTTAAGGATTTAGTCTAAACAAAAATAGCGTCCAAAATTTTTTAATTTATTTTGTATTTAAGATTTGTATTATTTGTTATCAAAATAAATACAACAAGTGTTTTATCAACATAAATACGTTTTATTTATCAACAAAAAAAAAAGCATTTCGGGTACAAATTTTAATCTAAAATCATTATTTCGTATTCAGAGAATAGGAGGTAACAGGAGTTTACACACGTATAATTAAATGAACAGTTGTATAATTTGTAAAATATTCGTCGAGCTTCTGTTATCTCATACTGTGCTATTACTAAAATAAAATAAAATCTGAAAGTCACTAAAACTTTTTTATATAATAAAGAGATTTTTTTTCTCGGCACTTAGAGTCCATTAAAACGATCGTCGCATACACTTGTCAAATATCTTTCGATGTTCCGAAAAAAGTTGGTCGAAATCGGCGAACAGGCCTCTCGAACCAGAAGTTAATAATCATTTAGTGTTGAGTTAAGAACGTCACAGAGTTAAGTTGAGAGTAGCGTTGAAGTATATAGCCTCAACATGGAGGAATCAACATCATCAACTTTACCCAAGATACACTCGTCCCTCTTCCCTGATTTAATTGCGCCCCGGTTAACGATTTCCTTTATGGCACCATCAACCACTCCCTTATCTACCCTATTTATTGTTTCCTTTGTTCTTCTCCAATTCCTCTTTCTCGTTCCCGTGATTAGTCTCTGTCTGAGGAAACAACGGATCAGATAACGTCGGAGGGTATCCAATGAGTCTAAAGAGGACTGACTTCTTGCTTTCTAATTATTCTACAGTAATAAATAACGTAGCTAAAAATATAACAACAGTTAAACGATAGGAATTCCATCAATATATATATAGGTCTGCCATAAATACTGTTACAAAGTTCATTTGTATTTAGATCTTTGCTCATGTTGTGTATTATTCAGATAATCCTTACCTCTATCAGTTTATTTTCTTTACATGTCAGAATAATAATCCTAATTAGTTTGTATTTTTCTTTCTCTCAGTTAACATGGAGTGAGTTGATAAAGAAAACTGAATAGCTGTGATCGCCTTACACAAAGTTGGAAAATGTAGGTCAGATATTTTCAACACTTTGAAACCTTTGGGTAACAGCCGTATGTTCGTGTATCGCACTATAAATAGATATAATGAGACCCTATCTGTATGCGACAGAACTCGACCGAGCCGTCCCCGCACTTTGAGAACGGCAAATGCAGTGAGAGCAGTGGCTGCTCGAATCAGAAGAAATCCCATTCGAAAACAACAAATCATGTCTCCGGAAATGGGAATCTCTGTCAGATCAATGTATCGCATAATAAAAAGTGACCTTAGGATGGGGGCATTTCGAGGAATGGCAGGACAAAGGATAACCACTTCCCTAAAAAAAAATAGAATGGATAGATGCAAAGTACTCCTTGGCCGTAACACCAATGGTCTTCATCAAAAGATTTTGTTTAGCGATGAGAAAATGTATACAATTGAAGAAAAATATGTGATGGTTTGGTGGGGAGTTTGCTTTGATGGTACCACAAAGCTCTATTTTTGTGAAAACGGATTTAAAACAGCTGCTAAAAACTATCAGGAGGATATTTTTTAACCTGTCGTCAAGCTTCTAAATTATACTCTATTTGCTGGTCATTGGGTTTTCCAGCAGGATTCCGTGCCAGCTCACAAGACAAACTCAACTCAGCAGTGGCTCCAAAAGAATATTGCAGAGTTCAACTCTGCCTCGGATTGGTTCTCAGGACGCCCTGATCTCAACCCACTAGATTATTGGCTCCAGTTAGAACTGGAGAGGATGGCATGCCACAGAGCACAATCTAACTTGGAAAACCTCAAACAATTTCTGAGCAGTTGAGTGCTGCGTATTGCAGTAGCATCAATAGATGACTGACCACGAATGCCTGTGTCAAGGCAACAGGTGGACATTTTGAGTAATTCCTTTTTTGTTTTACTCTCTATAGATATAAATTTTCTAATACATTTTTTGAAATAATTAATTTTTCTGTTGAAATCTATATATATTTCCTTGTAACAATATTTATGACAGAACTATTGGTCAATAAACCAATTACAGCAAATATAATATAAAGCACAGGTGGCGAACCTACAAGCTACAAACGTAATCTAGCGCTAGAATTAAGCAATATTTAATTCATAGTGATTCGTTTCCTTTTGCTCAGAAAAATGAATCAATACCGGTCTTTGATTGAAATTTATTGAACATTTCGAGGAAAACTTCGTCCCTCTCTTCAGCAATATATTATTCTCCTAAGAAATTGGGTATCAGAAAATTCAATAATTTTTTTTTTGTATTAAACCAATCTTGTAATAATTTTTTTTACTTACCCAATTTCTTGGGAGAATAATATATACACAGGGAGACGAAGTTTTTCTCAATACGTTCAATAAATTTGCAATCAAAGAGTAATTTTGATTAATTTAGTCTGACCAATAACCAAATAAATTACAGTAAAAAGAACAAAAGTACATAATGAATAATATTTAATTATTATTTAGATTAAAATATTTTGAAAATTAATATAATTAAGTTGAATAAGTGTATGTGGGTGTGTATTTACTTATAAATAAAATAAAATGTCCTCCATAATCAATGTCTAACTTCTCTTAGCTTCTAACGATTAAAATCTTTCCTATTTATAAATAGTGTCCAAATGCAAGACCAAGACGAGTCTTTGAATAGTAAGAGTAATTGAAAATATTTGAACAAAACAATCGGATATTTTAAAATTTGTATAAATGAGAGGGAGGGAGACAGCCGCAACAACACAGATACATTTCTGGAACTTATTCAACTAAAAATGAATAATGTTAAAAAAAAAAATATAAATTCTTTTGATTTCTTAGTTTGTACTCCAAATAAAAATCAAACGTTTTCCCAGTCTGACTATGTAAAAATGTCTATAAAACATTATCTGTAAGATATATTTACATTTGTACTTATTAAACATATTTTTCCAACTTTATTTCCAAAAATTTATAAGAAAATCACGTGAAAATCGAGGCAACCGCATGAAAGGTGAATGAATCATTAAATCCATGGATATGTTTCTATATTATTATTGCAGAATATGAATGAAAATTTAAATAATAGGAATATTTAGGTCTTGATAAAATAGTTACGTACCTAATTATAGGCATTAATCTAGCCGACTTTTCTTATTTTCTTAATCGATTTTAGTTTACATATTTTATTCATTCATGTAGCTTATTTATTATAAATTTTATTTATTTTTTTTATTTTTTATGTTCTTTTGGATAGACTTGAAAATATTTGAACAAAACAATTAGATATATAACAATTTACACTAAACATGAGAGGAAGGGAGCCACCATAACATAGGTACATTTCTGGAACATTTTCAACTAAAAATAAATAATCTTAAAAAATAAATAAATTCTTTTGATTTCTTAATTTGCACATATACAACCTCCAAATAGAAATAAAACGTTTTCAAAGTGTGACTATGTAAAAAAATCTATAAAACATTCTTTATAAGATATATTTACATTTGTACTTATTAAATATATTTTATCTAACTGTATCTCCAAAAATTCATAAGGAAACCAAGTAAAAATGTACGTGACCAAATTAAAGATGAATGATTCACAAAATTCAAGGATAAGTTCCCATATTATTGCTGAATATGAATGAAAATTTAAATAATAGGAAAATTTAGGTCTTGATAAAATAGTTATGTACCTAATTACGCCCTTAGTTTAGTCGAATTTTCTTATTCGATTTTAGTTTACATACTTTATTCATTCATGTAGCTTATTTATTATAAATTTTATTAATTTTTTATTTTTTATGTTCTTTTGGATAGACTTGAAAATATTTGAACAAAACAATTATATATATCACAATTCACATTAAACATGAGAGGAAGGGAGCCACCATAACATAGGTACATTTCTGGAACATTCTCAACTAAAAATGAATAATGTTAAAAAAAAAAGATAAATTCTTTTGATTTCTTAGTTTGTACTCCAAGTAAAAATAAAACGTTTTCACAGTCTGACCATGTAAAAATATCTATAAAACATTCTCCATAAGATATATTTACATTTGTACTTATTAAACATATTTTTTCCAACTTTATTTCCAAAAATTTATAAGGAAATCACGTAAAAATGAAGGTGTCCACATGAAAGATGAATGATTCATAATATCCAAGGATAAGTTCCCATATTATTGCTGAATATGAATGAAAATTTAAAGAATAGGAAAATTTAGGTAGTGACAAAATAGTTACGTACCTAATCACGCCCTTAGTTTAGTCGAATTTTCTTATTCGATTTTAGTTTACACATTTTATTCATTCATGTAGCTTATATATTATAAATTTTATTACTTCTTTATTTTTTATGTTCTTTTGGATAGACTTGAAAATATTTGAACAAAAAAATTAGATATATCACAATTTACACTAAACATGAGAGGAAGGGAGCCAGACACCATAACATAGGTACATTTCTGGAACTTTTTTCAACTAAAAATTAATAATCTTAGAAAATAGATAAATTCTTTTGATTTCTTAATTTGCACATGTACAACCTCCAAATGCCTGTCCTGTTCAATTTGGCATTAGAACATGCCATTAGGGAGGTAATGCGAACCGAGAAAGGGTTGGATCTGGGCGGGACAACATCCGTGCTGGGCTATGCTGATGATCTGGTACTGTTAAGCGAAGACATTGAAACTATAAAACTAAATACGACAACGTTAATGAAAGCCGGTAAAGAACTAGGACTCGAAATAAACGTGGATAAAACAAAATATATGGTTAGCTGCAAAAATGGCGATACTACTGGTGATATCGATATAGATGGTAATATGTTTGAACAGGTAGATAAATTTAGGTATCTAGGTTCTACGATAACTAGAAAAAACGAAATTGAAGAAGAGATTAAGGTTAGACTGAAGGCGGGGAATGCTTGTTATTTTTCTGTGACAAAATTACTTAGTTCGCGACTCTTGTCCCGAAACTTAAAAATTAGAATCTATAAAACAATTATCTTGCCTACAGTTCTTTATGGATGCGAAACTTGGCCGCTTACATTAAGGGATGAGCAGCGTCTTAAGGTTTTTGAAAATAAAGTATTGCGTAGAATATTCGGACCGAAGAAGGATGAGTTAACCGGAGAGTTCAGACGGTTACACAACGCCGAATTGCGTGAGCTGTATTCGGGTAATATAATTGAGGTAATTTCATCGCGGCGAATCAAATGGGCTTGTAAAATTGTTGGGCTTAGTAACGAGAGAATTCCTAAAAGGTTAATATTTGCTGTGCCGAATGGTAAGCGTCCGAGGGGTAGACCGAAGCGAAGGTGGGAAGATTGCATTAAGGCCGATCTGAAGGGACTGGGTTTGGACGGCGAACGGTGGAGGGAGATGTGTAACAAGCGATTGGTGGTGTCGGCATCGAACCTTCGGGTTCGCTAAGCCTTATTATTATTATTATTTATTACAACCTCCAAATAAAAATAAAACGTTTTCAAAGTGTGACTATGTAAAAATGTACAAAAAAACATTCTCTATAAAATATATTTTATCCAACTGTATTTCAGAAAAGATGAATGAATCATAAAATTTTAGGATATGTTTCTATATTATTATTCCTGAACATGAATGAAAATTTAAATAATAGCAATATTTAGGTCTTGATAAAATAGTTACCTATCTAATTATAGGTCTTAGCTTAGCTCTAGCTAGTCGACTTTTCTTAATCGATATTAATTTATATATTTTATTCATGTATTGTTATCAATTTTAATTTTTTTTTTACTTCTAATTATTAGGAGGTGATCGAGCAAAATGATATTCTCGCCTCCCCCTACATTTTATTGGAGAAAGGCAATCATCCAAATTCCGTTAAATTTATTTATACAACATACTTTCCCGAAAAGAGACTGAAAAAAAGTAAAGATGGATTCAAAACATTATTCGCGAATAACTCAATTAAATTAAAGATGAATGATTCACAAAATCCAAGGATAAGTTCCCATATTATTGGTGAATATGAATGAAAATTTAAATAATAGGAAAATTTAGGTGGTAACAAAATAGTTACGTACCTAATTACGCCCTTAGTTTAGTGGAATTTTCTTATTCGATTTTAGTTTACATATTTTATTCATTCATGTTGCTTATTTATTATAAATTTTATTATTTTTTATATTCTTTTGGATATACTTGAAAATATTTGAACAAAACAATTAGATATATCACAATTTACACTAAACATGAGAGGAAGGGAGCCACCATAACATAGGTACATTTCTGGAACATTTTCAACTAAAAATAAATAATCTTAAAAAATAGATAAATTCTTTTGATTTCTTAATTTGCACATGTACAACTTCGAAATAAAAATAGAACGTCTTCAAAGTGTGACTATGTAAAAACTTATATTAAAACATTCTCTATAAAATATATTTTATCCAATTGTATTTCAGAAAAGATGAATGAATCATAAAATTTTAGGATATGTATATACATTATTATTTCTGAACATGAATGAAAATTTAAATAATAGCAATATTTAGGTCTTGATAAAATAGTTAACTACCTAATTTTAGGTCTTAGCTTGGCTCTAGCTAGTCGACTTTTCTCATTTTCTTAATCGATATTAATTTATATATTTTATTCATGTATTGTTATCAATTTTTTTTTTTTTTTTACTTCTAATTATTAGGAGGGGATCGAGAAAAATGATATTCTCGCCTCCCCCTACATTTTATTGGAGAAAGGCGATCACCCAAAACTCTTTTAATTTATTTATACAACATACTTCCCCGAAAAGAGGCTGAAAAAAAAGTAAAGATGGATTCAAAACATTATTCGCGAATAACTCAAAAATTATACAATTTTTGTTTCATTAAACCTATTAGTATTTATGTTAATACTTTTTATTATATACACTGATAATAATATAATATAATTATGAGGGAGACAGAAGAGGTTGAGAGAGGGACCAGTGATTGACTGATCGCTGAAGAGGTCAACGACTTCAGGACAATAAGACAGCTGAGCTACCGAAACCTAACTATTGTCTAAATTATAAATTGTTCTCTCTCTGTCCATTGGTTTAATTATATTATATTATATTGTATATATTCATATTTCAATCATATTATTTATTAAATATATTAAATTATTTTATTGCTGTTGTCTAAACAACAGTCTGTAGAAAGAATAAGATGGAATTGTGGATGAAAATAAAGGAAAATTGTTTTTTATATGTGGTGATAGCACTGTTGTTATCAGATAACCTGATAAGAGAAAAACCTTCTAGAATGTGCTTTGTAAAGGGGCATTCAACTAGTACTTTAAATTCATACATGGGTAATTCTTATATTATTTGGCCATATATCATTTCTTGATCAAACAACTTGAGCTAAAAATAATATCAACTTTTGAAGAAAAATTGATCATAAATATTCGTATAGATGTCCTAGATAACGAAATTGAGGTTAGATTGTCAGTTTTCTTAGTTTGATATGTTTTCTGATTTTGAAAAAAACATTTTTAAATACGATTTTATTTAGAGTGTTATGGGGCTTTATGGAATAAAATAATTCATAGTAGACATCTTCAAACTAAAAAAAGACACTCTGAAAATTAAAAATGTCTAAAATAGATAAATATAATCATGAATAATAAGTAAGTTGATTTCAATCTTTTTTATCTTTTACATTCCTTTAGGGACTTTTCACTTCCAATGCAAAGGTCCCGAGTTCGAACCCCGGCTCATGGCAGAAAATTTATTTATCTGTTTCATTGGCCGTGGGGCGACCTTGGGTCAGAAGTCTCTCCTGAGGCACACCCAGCCTCTATAAAGTGGGTACCCTTAATTAAATAATTAATTAAGGGGGAAAACCTGGCGGTTGAGCGTGATCTCGGTCAAATCACCTCCTTGCACAACCGTTGACCTAGAAACAGTTCTTTCCCTAAAATAGTACTGAACCCCAGACCCTTCATGGGTTGTAGTGGTACAGGTTTAGGGACTTTTCACAGTAAGATTCGTAAAATGAACAATAGATTTATAGAAAACAAAACTTGATAATGTAAGTTTTTTATTAAAAGTAAAATGATTTTTTAGAAATTTACGAGCACATAGTTACTTCATAGACATTTCAAAAGAAAAACAAAATAGACTCAAACAAAATTGTATTGTGTACCAATACAAAATAGTTGAGGATGACGAAGATGGACAGGAACTAGAAAATTCATTTTACTAAGTAGAGTAGAAGATTTGATATTTCCATTAATTAATTTAAAGAGAAAAATAACATCTTTTCTGATGCTTCTATCCGCTAGAGAATCAATTTAGAATGAATTAATATTCAGAATTCAGAAATGTTTATGATGTTGATGAAAATATCGACTATCGATATATCAAGTCTGATATTTTGATAGTATCGATAGTTATAGGCCAATATTAATATTGGATCTTCGATATTCCATTGGATCTTTACTTGAGGTCCAGAACAACTTTCTACATGGCCAACATCAGAAATGTCTAAATTAACATTTTCGAAACTTCCTTAAACAATCCGTTTTTGATTTTCATTTTGATTAAACTTAGATTAAATTTTTCAATTTCAGGGACTATTGTACTATGTTGTGATTTAACCGATACAAAAATTATTGCTCTTCCTACCCCGTGTGACGTGTTGGGTTTTCGTCATAGTTCAATCGTATTTTCCACATCCTGCACCAATCTTGTAATTTATATAACTGATGTTGTATCATTAGTGAGGCCTTTGTAGGGTCTTGGTGTCTACTGATGTCTGGATGTTGGGACTATTTGTTTGTAGTGTGTCTATACGACATAAAGAAAGGCACGCTTATAGTTCCTCGAAGTACTCCTACTAGGGCTGGTTGCATAGACGAAATTTCAGAGCAAAAATCTAAATTAAAGGAAAGAATGGAGGATAAGGAAGAATTTGTGGGTAGTACTGTTTACCGAGTAATTTGAGTTATCAAACATTTTTTTTTTTTTTTTTTTTTTTTTTTTTTTAGCCTTGCATCCACAAGAGTATTGGAATTGCAGTTCTGAAGATGGGAATAAGGGTCCCGAAACGTAAACTAGCCTGTTAACATGTAAAGTTAAAAATATACTCGAATTGTTAACAACTGGAAGTTTTTATTTCCAAGCAACTAAAATAAAAATAAATAAAAAACATTTTTTATATTATTATTATTATTTTGTTAATGATATTTGCAACTGTGCTACTATCTTACGGCAGTTTGAGAACCCTAGTTCACTACACTCGTTGTGAAGGTTGGTTTTATTTATTTCCTTTGCTTTTTTTCAAAATTCCTGTTTTCATGAATAACTTTGGCTTGCGCCTCAAGATTAGAATTTTGCAAAATAAAAGCGCAATACATGCCTAACCAAAGCTTGTTTTAACAGACCAAACCAGCACAATGTATCCACCACGGAATCACCACAAACTAAATTCTATCCGCTGTCCCACAGTTACTCACCCAGTCTCAATGATACCTCATCTTACAGTAGAGCGCGGATATGTGGCAAAAAAAAATCTTGTAACATAGAACTTGAGCTCCCGGTTTTTTTTTTTTTATGTTGTAATACATTGTAATTGCTTCAAAATGAATTTTTATTTTTTTATTTTTTCAAGTTTTCAATGATACAAAAATCCCCAAAATGTCCAAAAACATATCATTTTTTTACCCACAATACAAATTTGACAGAAATAGTGCCTGATTGAAATTTCTTGTCTATGAATTCAAGTTCAGCATGACTCGAAACATAAAAAACAAAATTTCAGACATTTTTTAATTTGGGACAGAACAGCGTGATTTCAAAAGAATTTTAGAACTTTTTTCATTCATTTCGAGAAAAAAAAAAGAAAAAGTATGTTCAAATTCATTTTTTTCTTCTTTTTTTCAACATGGCCCCCCTTCGAGTTGTGATTTATTTTTATTTAGAATTAATATGACAGGTGTAAATAAAAAAAAATAATTTAGAATTATTAGTATTACATTTTTTTCATTTTTTTTTTTAAAAGCTTCTATACACAAGTCAAGAAAAGTAACTATTATAAATATAATAATGATGCAAGTATTTTATATTAAAGCAAAACATTAAAGCAGAGGCTTCAGCTACTTCTGACCCCCCTTCCATTATAGAAGCGAGGGTCAAATATTTGCGAGTCAAATAAGTTTAAAATCAGATTAGTTTCAAAGTAAAAAATTTTAATTTCAAAACTGCTCGAGTATAAACTGAACATTTCCCTTCTCAGTTGTATTTTTATTCGGATAGGGCCAAGCTATTGGGGGAGGAGAGGGAGTAATGCATTAAAGTAGATCACTTGTAAGTATCTAACAATTTTTCTGTGGCAAGACCTACAATGATTTTTAAGTTTGATAAGTACCTCCCCCCCATACGAGACTGAAACTACAAGAAACCGCTCCACGTTTCCGACAACTTCAACACTTACTAGACAAACGCTCTAAGCTTTCAATCAATTACAAACGACTCATATATATGACAACCTATTTGGACTTACGGAATTAAGCTTTGGGGCTCCACTAAACCATCGAATTCCTCTCGTATCCAATCCTTACAATCCAAAATCCTTCCTAAAATCCTCAGCGCTCCTAACTTTGTCACAAATAAAATCATCCATAAAGACCTTAATGTTCCATATGTTTCCGATTTGGCCCAATCCAGATACCTATCCTTCCATAACAAACTGCAGAACCATCCGAATCCTCTCGTTTCAAACCTTGCTTCCTCCTCGATCCCTGATAACCCTCCAAGGCGTCTGAAAAGAAGATTGCCTCGGGACCTTCTAATATAGAACTTTAATTTGAGTTCTACCAATGGGTAGTTTCTCTTCATGTTGTACATGTCATGTTACCAATGTCACATTTACTTGTTGTATTTTCCATGTAATACAGTTGTAAATTTCATTAAAATAAAAAAATAAATAAAAAAGCTTGATAAGTAATAATGACTCATCAATTGTATTTCAAACTCTCCAATTACATATCACAAGCCTTGAAGAATGATGTCAAAACTGGAGAATTAAAATAAATTTCTATAAATCCCATCAAATTACCTTTACCCTTCATCGTAAACCTATGACTTCCAGTCCTACAGTATCTTTTAACAATACTCCTTATCTTTAACAATACTTATCTCTGTTGAACAAATCCGATACCAAGAACTTCACCTGGACAAACGACTCAGTTGGAATCCTGATACAAGACTGAAACAGCTCGACGTTTCCGCTTACTGCAAAATTTACCTTAATATATAAATTATTTACTGCCTACTATATCTCTACTAATAAAATTTTTATATTGAAAAGCTGACATTTTGCAAATCTTAAAATGTATTTAAGAATTAATTTATAAAGACGCATCTGCTAAGAAAGCAATGCTCAGTGAACACCCTTTAAGGGATGCGAAGTAGGCCACTCCGGCATAGCTAAGGAAGGCAGACAGATGATGCGATGTCAGTGCTATTCCCATCATCGGGCAAACAGCTGACTTCATCGACTTCTCCCAACTCTGTCTGAGCTAACCTCCAGGAATCGTCCCAGCTTCCTTATCGGTGGCTCATCGGTGTCTTGTTCTGTTGGTCACTGATGAACAGTAGCGAAAATAAAACCTCCTAATGTCTGCGGAACGGGACACAGGCGTATCTACGGGGGAGGATTCGGGCTCCTCGAGGCCCCTTCCTCCAAAAATGGTAAAATATAAACATGTTTTATAAAAAAAATTATCTCTAAATGTATTTTTGTTCGTCTAATTACATTTTATAGGACTTAAAATGTGTATATCTATTCAAACATTTTCAGGATCGCAATACATTTGCCTATTGTATACTAAATATATGTGTTTCCCTTTTAATTTTAATACTTATCACTTCTTTTTTCCCCATATTACACCTGATGACTTCCTCAACTCCATTAAGAAATCGCAAATCAATTATTTTCCTCCCTATCATCCATCCTTCCAATCCTCTACCATATCTACAATTACACACTACAAAACGCTGCCTTCCCTACATCCTGGAAAACCGCACTAGTCCGCCCTATGAAGAAGACTTCCAATCCATCATCTCCTTTAATGATTTCCGTCCAATTTCTCTCCTCTCAAACCTTTCCAAACCTTTAGAGCGACTGGTTCAAACCCAGGTATCCGACTTTTTAGAACAAAATAATCTAAATCCCAAACAGTCTGGTTTCCGACCTGGCTACTCCACTCAGTCTGCCCTCATCAAAATTTCTCAAGACATTCATACAGTCATGGGTCAGCAGAAACTCACCATCCTAATTCTCCTTGACTTCTCCAAAGCCTTCGATTCAGTAGACCACAAAATTCTCCTAACCAAGCTTAAAAATATCTCCTTTTCAACGACTGCTTCCAGTATGTTGTAGTCCCAATAACCCTCCCATCAGAATCTTTACTCTTGCACAGAGGTGTCCCTCAAGAATCCTCCTAATCCCCCACCCTTTTTTCCATCTAAATCAATGACCTTCCATCCTCTATCCTTCAATGTCAATACCATCTGTATGCCGACAGATTTATCTCTCCTTCAATCGGACCGAATCCACTGACGCCATCCAAAAATTACAGGAAGACATAGAAGGAATTGGTGCCTGGGCAAATCGCAATAGAATTACTCTAAACTACAAGAAGACGAAAGCCATCCTGATCGGAATTCCCTCGCTCCTCAAATCCTTACCGAAACTCCCCAATACCTTCCTGAATAACTCACCTATCTCATTCCATACTTCCGTAAAAAACCTTGGTGTTACCTTTGAACAAACCCTCTCCTGGAAACCACACATCTCCCAAATTTCACGCCGTACCATCTCTACTCTGGAACAGTTTAACCGTCTCCGCTATCTCCTTCCATATAAATCCCGACAACTCCTGGTTTCCTCCCTTGTGTTATCCCACTTCTACTATGGCTGTCTGGTGAACGGCGGGATGTCGGGAGAGTTAGAGGCCAGTATTAAACGATTAATGAACTGCGCAATACGTTTTGTTTTCGGAATCTCAAGAGATACGCATATAACCCAGTATTACACCATGTTGAAGTGGCTCTATCCATCCAACCGCCATCTGTACTTCCTTTCTACCTTTCTATACCAAGCCATCAGAACTCAGCGGCCTTCCTATATTTTTCGCAGCCTACAATTTAAATATTCCATTCAATCCCGTCCCACTAGATCCCGTAATTATGACCTCTATCCACCTCCTCACCGAACTGCTGAGTTTGGCAAATTCTTTATAATTCAAGCCGTCTCCATCTGGAATACCATCCCTCCCGATATCCGACATGCGCAATCAGTTTCCTCAGCTAAATCTCTCCTTTCTAAGCACCTATTTCTTTCTCAACCCGATTATGAAAAGTAGATAAGAGAACTTTTAAAGTTCCCCTAGAAATGATTTTGTTTAATTATGTTATTTTATGTTCACATGTTTGTGTTATATATATATATATATATATATATATATATATATATATATATATATATATATATATGTGTGTATTTATTTAGTGTTTTTGTTTTATTTTTCTTCCAATATTTTAATTTTAAGGAGAATTGTAAATATTTAATTTAATTTTATGGCCACACAGGCATTTCCTCTGTATCTACAATTTGTCCTAAAGGGACAACAGTCCCAGGATAATAAAAATCTATTTTCATTTCATTTCATATAGGTAAGTAAAACAAAACAGTAATATATTTTACTGAAAAAGTTTGTAGTGTTTTTTTTTAAACTCATTTATTAAAAAATATTACAATCTGTCTCAAAGGACATTTATAATGGTGTTCAGAGATTACATTCATACTCTATGTACAGTTTGTAAATTAATAACCTACACCTCTTAATTTCTAGTATTTTGTAAAGCATATTCTGGCAAACATTTAGCAAAAATTGTTGTTGAACCGCTTGCTATTTGTAGCTGGCCCATTTATTATTTTCCTATTTGAAACATTACAAACACTTGAAAAGACGTTAGCCAATAGCGTGTGTTTTAAAACATTCCATAACATCTGGACGCTTAAACTTAATGTAACCTGTTGGATATAAAGTGGAGGGTAGAGAGCACTCCAGTCTGGAACGAGTTCAAATATCTAAACTGCTCCATAATATCAGCCAACCAGAGCATAAACATTTCTAAAATACCAACAAAACATAGATGCGTTTAACCTAAAGGTCTTTCGAAATACCAAATTACTTCCATTCCTATCTGCTATATTTACCTTCCATTGCATAATTTTCTCACGAGCCAGGGAGAGTAACTTACACACTCGAATATATTCGAGGAAGAAAATTAATAAGCTCTAGATGTGAAATATAATTATATTCACTGGATATTATGAACCATTAACTACAGTAGGGCGAATTAGATCTGGCAGAACATTGACAAACCTTAATGTTCGTAACCACTTTTAAAATACATAACATTTGTTGCGATTGTTGATAGTACCTATCATGGAGGAATAAGCTAATGCCACTTTAACTATCATCCTATAGATTAGATGTAAATTTTCGCCTGATCATTACCTAAAACTCCACCTGGACAACCCTCCAACTTGAAACCCTCATACCAGAAACGATAAGAAACCGACGTTTACGATTACTTCAACAACTACTATACAAACGCTCTAAACTTCTAATTAATTACAAAATACAGATATACATGACTATAATAAGGCCTATTCGGACAAACGGAGTTGAGCTATGGGACTCCACTAAAACATCGAATTCCTCTCGTATCCAATCTTTACAATCCAAAATCCTTCGTTAAATCTTCAATTCTCCTTACTTTGTTACAAATTAAATTATTCATAACGACCTTAATGTTTCTTATGTTTCCAAATTTGGCCCAATCCAGATACCTATCCTTCCATAATAAACTTTTGAATCATTCCAACCCTCTCGTTTCCAACCTTGCTTCCTCTTCAATTCCTGATAACCCTCCGTGAAGTCAGAAAAGAAGATCTCCTAATGTAAACATATCATTAGAGTGCTACCATTGGGTAGTTTCTCAACAAATGTTTTCACGTCATTATATTCATTTCTACAAATTTACTAGATGTATTTCTTCAATACAGTTGTAAATAATGGATGAATAGATAACAAAAAAAAAATTTAACCTGATCAACTATAATTAAGTTTATACGCGTAAAACATGTTTCTTGTATATTGTGTTTATATTATTTTTGAAACTTTAATCAATCTTATTCAATTTTTTTTACGTCATTTATTTCTTAGAGGCGGAATAAAACTATATCATTTAGATTGCTATATAGGAGTTAAGGAGTGATTAAAAAAAATAATTTTAACAGTTACGATACACGTTTTCCTAACAATTGATTACAATATTATTGTTTATAATTATTAAATTATTGTTTATTTATAAGATTCTTTTTTTCTTTTTTTTTACAATACTATACTTCAAAAACGGCTTCTTGACCTAATTTGGCAGACATATATAATTTGTCCACATATTTTTACAACTGTATTACTTGATTAAAAAATCTGTAACTGTAGATAGGAGGCCATAGAGGCCGCGTCGCTCACAAGTACCTTTCATTGTACTAATTGACACATCAGAATACGGAATCATCAGGGCTCATATAATTAACAGCATTGAACTAAACCACAAAGATAACTGGGATATATCAGGACGTAAAGCCAGCGGGCTGTTGGAAACTGTTGATGTCCCACTCCTTATCTTCAACACGAAGGGTTTGAACCCAAAGCGAAGATATCTCTTTCAATTCCAATTAGATAAAAGGCACACTGTTGTTCCATGGAATAGGAAGGTAAAAAAAGTGTTTTAAAGCTTTTGATGATAGCGAAAATAAAAAAAATAAAAACTATAGATTAATTCTATTTAAATATATAATAATATAATAATGTATATAATATATAATATATAATAATAATAATAATAAAGATGAGAGAACTCACATGATTGTTGTGCCATAGCCCGGGGCGGGGCGGGGCGGGGCGGGGGGAGCGGGGCTCCAGATCAGGCTCCTCGTGGCCTTAGCGCCGCCTCCAGTACCGCCGCCGCCAGGCCGTCCCCGCCATCCTCTCTCGTACCCTGTAATATAGAATACATAATACATTATTATATAATTAATATATAATATTATATAATAATAAATATTACAAAAGATATATAAGAAAAGAAAGATATGAGAGGAAAATACTCCGGAACGATCTGAAATCAGAGCACTAACACATAAGAAGGAAGACCAATAACCAACTGCTTACAAAAACTGTTCAAAAGATCTACAAGGTCTCTAATTCCATGTAGTAAAATCGGTGGTGTACGGAGCGGAACCAGCACAGAGGGAGACTGCTGAAAACATAGAGTAAGATCGACCCATCGAATATGGGAGAAGAGAAATGCCAAGAGAAAAGACTAAGAGATATCTACAAGAAAAAGAAGAATGAAGTTTTAAGGTCCCATGATCTAGATGGGAAAGGATATATTGAAAAAAATGATAAAATCTCGAAGGATACCATGAACAGATTAAAGAAGAAACAAATAGAATAGGCATCACAGAAGAGGATTACCAAGAGAGAGAGAGAAGGATCTTATAGTGGAAGGAAGAAGGAAGGGTGCAAGGAGGTCGACGGAGGAGTGATGAAAGAAGATGGAGAGAGGATGAGGAAGGTCTGGGGGAAAAAAAAGCTAAGAAATCATACTGTATGGCGATAAATATATTTAAAAAAAAATGCTTGTAGGTCAGAAAAAACAACTAAATTTTATATCTTTTTACTTTCACTTACCTACACATGCAATATATAGTAAGGGAAAATATTGCGTCTTACTTTAAAGTATCTTTAATATGACTTATTAAGAAAAATGAACTCTCTTTTATTGACAGTAACTACAAAAAATGAAGTTTGAAGGAATATGCACATGGGATATAATAATGTATGAATATATATATATATATTTTTTTTTTTCTTATGCCAGTCGTTGGTCATTTGGCCATCCGACATCTTGCTGTCCAGTATAATTTAGAATTTCTGATATGTATATTCGAAAATATTCTGTCTCTTCTCAAGGCAGGACACGCGTCTAGGTGGTCTGCATCCATTGTTCCTAGATGACACAAGTTACAACTAAGATCCTCAGCGACGCCTATCTTGTAGAGATGACTGTGCAGATAGTCGTGACCAGTGGCCAGGCGGAAGCAGGCAACTGCATCTCTTCTCGGCAGCCCAGCTGGATCGGTATATCCTTCAACCACTCGTAACGCTTCCCTTCCACTTTGCCGAAATGTACTTTTCTTATTTCCTCCTTCACTACCATCTTCACCATTCGCCGTATTGTGTCGTAAAGTTTTGGATGTATCGGCTGAGGCAAATCTGTTCCTCGCTTGGCAAGAATATCAGCCTCAACGTTACCCGGAATCCCACAATGGCTGGGGATCCACTGTAGGACCACATTGGTGCCTCGGTGTGTCAGGTTAGAGAGGAGGGATTTACATTCCAATATAGCACTCGATAAACATTCATTCGTGCTTGTGACAGCAGGATGGCTGCTTGGGAGTCGATGAAGAGAACAGCGCTCTGATCCCGCCTTCCAGACAATGTTCTTAAGGCTATGAGGATCGCCGCTATCTCACCGTCGAAATTTGTTCCATTTTTTCCCACCGCAGCGCTTATTTGGAATTCACTTGAGTAAACCCCTGCTCCAGCATTTTTAACGGCTGATTCAGCTGATCCGTCGGTATAGATATGGAACCAATCTTGAGAAGGGTACTTTTGAGCTATGGTTTCTAATGCTAATGCTTTTAGCTCGTATTCAGGTGTTTTTTTCTTATCCACCTTATGAAGGAGTTGCAGTTCTGCATTGAATGCGTGATTGTGAATTGGTAACTGTGGATGTATAAATGGTTCCCTAATGTATGAATATGTATAATGCATTATTATATAAAACATATAATATTATATAATAATAAATATTACAAAATATATGTCGAAAGGTTCGAGAGAGAAATCCACCGGACGATCACCGGAGCGATCTGAAATCACAGTTATAACAAATGCAGAAGAAAGACCAATAACGAACTGATTACAAAAACTGTTCAAAAGATCTACAAAGTCTCTAATTCTATCAGGAAAAAAAATGTAGTAAAATCGGTGGTGTACGGAGCGGAACCAGCACAGAGGGAGAATACTGAAAACATGGAGTAAGATGTGTACCCATAGGATATGGGAGAAGAGAAATCCACAAAAAAGAACAAGGAACTGTACAAAGACATTGAAGAACAAGATACATCTACAAGGAAAAGAAGGTGTAACGGTCCCATGACGTGATGAGAAAGGATAGATTCAACAACACCTGATTGGTCACTCGCAATAAATTATTGAGTCTTAAATGGGACCTTTTGCTCCACCCTGTCTATTCACCAGACCTAGCTACAAGTGAATATCACTTTCTCTGGTCTCGCAATTGGTGAAACATAGGCGGGTTATTTTATTCTTTACCTGGAATTTATGGACACGAGGCTGTGAGGTTACAGGTTACGTATTACATATGCTAACATGAAAACTAATTTTTATTTAAATCATTTTAAATAATGAATTATTGATTATAGAAAAACAATCGATTTTTAATTATTATTTAATAAAAAAAATATTTGTTTTCCATGGTACTTTTAAAATTATGCTTAATTTTTGAAAATTTAACTGGTCGAATGTTTCCTGAATTAACATCTATTATTATGTAATCGGAAGCAATTTTCATGAAAATAATATCTATTTTAAGATTGCTTAATCGCGTATATTAGAGTTTCAGAAGGCATCACTCTTTGTCGCTTATCAAACTACTCCTTTAACTTAGGCTATTCCTCTCATCATTCACGTATTTATAAAACTTTCTGGTTTCATTTTGAGATCTTGCTATTCTTAAAGTATATGATACAATGTTTCACAGTAATAAAAAAATATAAATAAAGGTAGGCCTCGAACCCGAGACTGTAGGCCATAAACAGTTTAAGTGTCGGCCCTTGTCGTGCGACGATAGTCGCTCGTTATCGCGCGACAAAGCCGGCGATCCTAACCGATAATGATTCAGTATTCGACTCCTTCTTATCTTTAAGGTCTTTCTACACTCGTCTCACTGCGCAGTCCTTTATCACATCCCAGATTTGTTCAAGTGGACAGTAAAATATTTTATATCTTTGTCTAGAATGAAGATATTGTTTGTTTGTTTAAGAATTTTCATTCAAGGACGCAGTCTACTGTCATAAGTATCCCCTCCCACGGTATATTTTGCGACATATGTAACGTAGTAAAATACGACGTAATTTGTATTTTAAATATTTATATTTGTTTTCCTTTTGCATGTAAATATTGTATGAATTAATACTTGTAACCTTGACAATTAATGTCATTGAATGTGGCAGATTGTATTATTATTCAATAAATTGGCGTAGGGGACAGAAATAAAGATTATATATGGTATAATATATACAGATGTAAAAAAAAAAAATGGAAAATCGTACAAAAAAATAATAGTCCAATTAATTTTTTCTTTCATTATATTTAACTATTTTTTATAAAATGTTTCAATGTAAAGTGGTTAATTATTTCAAATGAAAAAAATATTAAAGGTACTTTAAAGCAAGAAAATTAGGCCTTTAAATTCTGTTGGAGAACATACAGGAGAATAACACTTTTAATTTTTACATTTATATAATGAATTTAATCAAAATCGTTAGAGCCGTTTACGAGAAAATCGCAAAAATCTATTAGATCGATAATGTAAAGAGCCATTGCCAGTTAACAGATTTAGACGAAAAAGTTGCTGTAAGATCCCGAGCATATACAAAACTTATATACGCAATTTCAGTTTCTAGTCCGTTGCACAGACCTCTTTTTATCAAATTATTAATATCTGCCTGAAACTTCGTGAATAGCTTTATCTCATGGTGGCCTACAACTATTTCATTTAAGAAAACTTCTTGGAATAGGGTCGTTTTCAATTTGGAGGCAGACGTAGACAAACTTCTATTTAATTAGGTACTAAATACTCGTATATACCAATTTACTTTCAACTTGGATCGTAAGATAATTTGATTACGAAATTGAGAAAAAAGGTGGCCTGCAAAAATATTGGGCCGTTTGGCTCATAAATCTCGTTATTTTGTGACATTTTGGGTGTGTAAGTCAAGACTGAATATTTTTGAAGTCCACCTCGATGGGGTATATGCGAGTTTTTAGTACCAAATTAAATTAACAAAGTTTGATAATCTCCAGGTGGAAGACGCCCTAATTTCGAGAATTTTCTTAAATAAAATATTTGTAGTTTACCATGAGATGAAGCTATTTAAGATTTCAGGCGGATGTGAAGAATTTGAGAAAAAATATTTAAAAAATACTTCTAAGGCCGGTTTCAAAATTTTAAAGGATATATAGATTAAAATACCATAAATTTTAAATTGAAATAACAATGTTTACTAAAAATCGTTAGAGCCGTTTACAACAAAAAGGTAAAATCGTATGAAATAGATTATATAAAGTGAGAATTTCAGTAAGTCGATCATAGAGAAAAAGATGCTGTAATATCCCAGACATTAAATACCTAACTTAAATATTTAATATAAATGTTTTAGCTTTTCAGCTAGGCTATTAACTTCTACTTACACTAAAACAGGTATAATTGTGAGAAGTGGTCATATGAACCGAATAACATTAAATTTCACATACTTTAATGCACAACATGGCATAAAATACCTAAGTATATATCCTCCGTCTATTACAAAGAGTCATTAAGCAACATTCAGTTTAAACACTTATTCTGTTTAGCCTTTCTGGATAAAAAGACTTTATAATACGTTAGTAAGAAGTAATACCTCTTAAAGGTATTCAAATCCCGAAAAATCTGAAAACAAGGTTGTACAATGCTATGATAATGCCAGCAACATATGGCTCTATCTACTATCTATAGCGGAGAATTTTATGAAAAATAATATCAAATAAATACAATTGTAGAAGGTAACGGAGAGTGACGAAAAAAATATGAATAATAATTCCAGAAAACTAACATTATTTAAAGTATATTACATGTTTTCAAGGAAATTAAATGAATTTTTTTTATACTTTTAAACTCTTTTCTAAGAGTGAAAAAAAAAAAAATTAAAATCCACCTAATCAAGCCCATGCCATTGTTTAAAATACTATTTCGTTGCACTTGTGTGAAAGAAGAAGTGAAATATAAAAATATTTCATGGATATGTTTATAGTCTTATATATATTGACTGTAGCTTAATAATTTGATATTATATAGATATGATCTTATATTTAAATACCCCGTGATCTCTTAATGTAGTCATATCATTGGGTAGTTCCTCAGAAAGTGTATTCATATCATTATATCTATTATGTCTAAATTTACTAGATGTATTCATGTGATAATAAAGAGAAGAATAGTTGGAGTGGTCAGTCAAAAAGGAAGGCAAAAATAAATGATAATATTTATTTTTTACATATGCCGGCGGTTCGACCTGAAGTTCAGGCCTTCATCAGGGCTGTCTCCTTAAATGTCGCAGGGAGAATTGTCCCTGGTTCTCCCGGCAAAATTTAAGGAGACAGCCCTGATGAAGGCCTGAACTTCAGGTCGAAACGTCGGCATATGTAAAAAATAAATATTATCATTTATTTTTGCCTTCCTTTTTGACTGACCACCCTAACTATTCTTCTCTTCATTATCCACGACAGTCAACCAATTACCAATTATGTATTTATGTGATAGAGTTGTAAATGTCATTAAGAAATAAAAAAAGAATTTAAATAATTAGGTATCTATCGGCCGTTCATTATAAAAAAACATCAAGTTATATTTTAGAAAACTAAATTAGTGAATAATTTGATGGATTTTCGCTTTGTGAAATCTGACATTATCTACTTACAATTAGTGTGACAACTTTAGAAAATAACAGTTTAATAACTTAGTTCTATAATCGATAATCATTTATAGGTTAAATATTCTGATATAGTTTCAAATCTCTCTAGGTATATATGAGCCTTTTGGTTGAAAGAATGACTTAAATTTCAACATTATTTATTATTAATTTTAGTGATGTTTTAGAGGTAAAATTTGTAACTTTATTCACAGTTCTAAATAAATAAATACAAATTTTCAGGAAATATCACAGTTCTATACTTTCAACACTGTAATTACCTACTCTGGAATCAACTTACTCACTGTATGTATAGATACAACTTTACCAACTAGAAATATAATTACTTCAATGAAAATGATGAAATTGGAGTTAGTCATTATGTCAACTGAAAGGCTCAGACACTGAAGTTGTGTGGTTTATAAAATCAGATGGAGTAACTAGATTTTTATTGGCTACCATCGATATAATAAACAGCCTTTTTGTAATTTTAATTGTATTAATGATTTTTAATATGTAAGCTTTAAGCTTTAGCTCCGTTTAAAATGCATTTAAATTTTTTTATAATATTCGAACATTCACAGAAAATAATTTCTATTTAAAATAGAGCGGTAAGTGAAAGTAGTGTGTTGCGCGCACCAGATTTTTTTTATTACTATCATCAAATATCTCTTATCGTTTTTGATATGATTTATATATATATATATATATATATAAAACACTATAATTTCAGTAGAGTTTTCATGAAGCAGCCCGATTAATTTGTTCTTTAGCTTGTTGAATATTCAAAGCCACCCTTGTCGTTCGGGAGCTAACTGCCGGCAATAGGATTAGCAAACATCGAACCTAGTTTCACCGATTTTACAGCCGATAAAGCAGAGCTACAACCTTTTCTTAGAACTGCCGTCGACTGCTACAAACCTGGTCAGTAATGCACTGTGAATAAATTAGCGGTCTGTGTTCTGTCTGCGAAGTGCACCGTTTTCACGAAGAACCTAATTTTACAACATGTCCTGGGCTAATGTAATCACTATTTATTAGCTACAAAATAACAATCATTACACTTTACCGAAGGCTACCGGAGTATGATGGGGGTGCATATTCGATTTGGAACCCCCGGTTGATAAGGATTAATACCTTAATTCGGTGATACATTTCTTTCCCCTTGAAACCAAAACAGCTCAAATGTGGTATGTGGGATTTTTATTATTATTTACTTATGATATTTACAAGTTGTAAATTACAACTGTATAAAAAATTAAAGTAAATTCAATAAATTTGAACACAGGAATATAATAATATGAAAAAACTTGTACCCACTGGTAGTACTCTAAAAATATATTTACAATAGGTCTCAAAGCCATCTTCTTTTAAGACGACTCGGAAAGTTATTAGGGATCGGAGAGGAAGCAAGGTTAGACACCAGAGCGTTCGGATGATTATAAAGTTTATATTGAGTTTTTTTAATTATAAAAAATACCTACTGATCCAAAAAAAGCTCTGTAATGCCAACAGAAAAAAACATATTAACTTTAGCTTAATAGGGAAATATTGAAACACTTTGTTTACCATAATTTATTTAATTTTCATTAAAAACTCTTCATGTGACAACAGTTTCATGCCTTTTTACCCATTTTCAAACCAAGATATATTTCTTAATTTAAAAGAAAAAGAATGATAAAATACCACAAATGCTTTTTTTAAAAATAAATTGTTTTATAAAATCATTTCAGTGATTATCCGGTCATCAACTAAAAGTAAAAATTAAATAAACATAACTTTTCAATTTTTTTTGTATGACATTTTTATCAAGTTTCCATAACAAAATTTGAAAAAGTTTTCTTGTAGAAAATAAATACCTAAACATACGTTGGAAGACATAAAAGTTTAGATAAAATTCGTTCAAATAACGGCATGCAAAAGGAATTTAAAATATTGTATGTAAATTAAGTTTATCCTGGATCGGAGCCTTTTGTGGGTCACGAATTTTTTCTGATAGCTGTGCCATTTCTTCTGTTTTTTTATTTATTTGTTATGCCTTTAGTGACACGACCAACTATGATTAAGTTTTTACTGGAAGTTATTTGTTTCGTAGGCAGCCATAAATAACCAGTCTTTTGGAATATGTACACCATTTTTCTTTATATATATATATATATATATATATATATATATATATATATATATATATATATAGGCTGTTTCAGAGTTCTTAAGGCCAAATTCTAGGAGGTGACTAAAATTTCAATAATTCAAAAATAAGACAAAAATGATTTGATCTGGCATTGAAGGCTGCACATGGTCATGCCAACCATTCGCTCTATCTTTCTAGCGACTCCGAATCAACATAAATCACGCTATATAAAGTCTTGGCCAAAGTATTAGGCACCAGTCAAAATCATCTATTTCATTATAACAAAAAAATTTTATATTCACTGCGTCTTCCAAAATTTGTGTTGACAAAAATTGATCCCTTAAATGGATTATATTCACCCTTGCCTCCTAGTTAATACTTTAGAAAAAAATAATGGAATGTAAAAGAATGTTTACAGTACAATGTTAGCTCTTTTTATTATTATTATTCTTTTTTCTATAAAATATGTATTTGCGCCTGTCAACTTATTTTCGACAACCAGCAATTGTGATGGCGATGCATGATATAATGACATGACAGGCATGGGGAAGGAAAGTACTCAGCAGTACCTCTTCCCTAACTTGTTCCAATTACTTAGGTTGTCTAAGGAAGGAGATCCCTCATCCAACGCCTTTTTAGTCTCATGGCCATGTCTCTTATAAGTCTGTTATTATGTCCAATTAGATTTGTGTAAAATCGTTGATAAAGGGTCGTTATATGTTGGTCAACTGTTGGAAAGTGGAGGCCAGTATGTAGAGTTTTGTTTGTCACGTACCAAGGTGCTTTTGTCATGAGTCGCAATAATTTTGATTGGAACGTTTGAAGTTTTTGTTGGAGTATATCCATATGAGCTAAAGTATGTATATGTATTCAGTTTCTGTTTTAGTTTTAGTTTTGAAGATTTAGTAAAAATAGAGTAAAGTTGTTTGAGTGGTTTGTTAAGTGTATTAAGTTTCATTTTAACATGCGGGCCCCATGTCATCCTTCTGTCGAAGGTGAGTCCAAGGTAAAGTACCGTGTCCGCTTGAGGAATTTAATTGTGTTATGATAACAGTGATAACTTTTTATGGTAACAGTGAATGTCTTGGTTTTACTATAATAGTTTTTATCACAAAAAATATTGAGATGTGCAATGTCTGGTCTGGATGTTTTGATTTCCGGTACCGAAGACTGGTATCCAATTTTTTTTTCCCTATTAGAATACTTTACTATAAATTTCATATATAAGCAAATGAATGGAATTAGTTTCCAGCGATTCAAATTTAAAATCACTCAATTCGAGCTGTTCACTAAACTGTTTGATACATCTCATAATTCATTCCAAGAAAACGATAAATAACAACAGAAACTTTGCCAACGCCCAAATATAATTTAAATTAGTCCGACATTTTAAATATAGATATAGTATGAAAAATGGTAGTAACCTAAACTGAATTGCTTATAGTAAGAAATATTTTTTCCATTAGGAAGAGATGCAATTAGTGTTCGTCTGGGACGAGACAGCTAGGCAAGGGGGATCGTATTCCTGCCAGCGAAGCGAAAGTCCAGCGACACCTGCACAGTCCGTCTAGCCTGGAACCCAGTCAGCTAGGCCACGGGACGATATTCAGTTCTCGGTAATTTGCCTCATCATCAGTGGCTTAGGAAGAGGTACTCGTATATCATACATGGAGAATGAATTTGGGACCGATATCTCCACTAGAGTACTTGATTTGGTTCCAAATATTTTTCAGGTACTGAAATGGTTTCCAGGCTTACACAGGAAAAATGAAGTAAGAATTTATAATTATTTAATAGAAAATAATAATAGTTCATATGAAATATGCTAAATAACAGGAGAAAAACAGAATAAATAAAATACAATGAATATAAGATGTAAGTACATATCCCTCATAACAATGAAGGAACTGTAAATGTTTTTGGAAAAATGCTGTATCCCGTTAAATTGTCAGAAGAATTGTTTAATCGATTCGAGTAAGTAAAACATAGGGGAAATTTAGTTGGATAGACAATTTTTAACTGTTGTAGTCAATTTTTATAATAATAATAAGAACAAAGCTTAGCGAACCTGAAGGTTCGATTTCGATACAACCAATCGATATCTAAATTCTTCTATACACCAGGCACCATTAATATAATCCCGCCATCTACTCCCACAACCCATCCGCAAGCTCCTTGTATCCTCTCTTATTTTCCCCCAATTTGACTACGGCTGTGTGGTGTACGGAGGTATCCCGATGGTAATCGAGGATAGATTGAAGCGAATCATGAATTCCTGCTTAAGATTTGTCTTAGGTACATCGAGGCGGTCTCATGTGTCACACCTTTACGAAGAGTCAAAGTGGCTCTTCCCTTCTTTCCGCACACAATATTTCCTTGGATCTTTCCTATTCCAAACGATCAACACCCGACACCCTTCCTACATCTACAGTCTCCTACAGTTCAAACCCGTAGTCCACTCCCAGAAAACAAGATCCCGTGTTTCCAACCTTTATATCCCTTCCTATAGAACTAAGACGTTTGAATATTCCTTTATTGCCCGATCCACTGCCTTCTGGAATTCCTTGCCATCTGATATCCGCCATGCCTCTTCCTTGTCCTCATTTAAATATCATCTCTACCAATTCCTTCTCACATCCCAAAATGACGTTAAACAATCAAATAAATATTGCGAAACAGATTTTGACTGAGGTGATCGGTTGTTAAAATTGATTGAGTTTTAATTTTAAAAATCAACCAATACTTATTTTATGTTGTTTTCTTTTCATTTAAATAATGTTTTTCTCTCAAAATGGTGTTATTTTTACTTGTTTTAATATAATTTTATTGAAGATACTGTATATATTCTTTAATATTGACTAATGTAATTTTTGGCCAGATGTAGTTTTTATATATTTTGTTCATATCTGTTATTCATAAAGAACCTCGTCCCAGAATAAAGTTTACTTTCTATCTAATATAAGATTAAAAAAAAAAAAAAGGTTAGAAATATTCACAACCGCTGATCCATCGACGATTCAATTGATGAATAAAGAGACACTCTGAATTATATTCATTGTTTCTATCGATTAGTTTAGGAACGCTTAGATAGATTTCCAATGTAATATCATGTAAAACTCAGCGGTGAGTTTAGAAACCTGCTTAGTGAATAACGATAATTTATTTTTTATTCTCTCTACAACACATGCTTAGGTGATCGTGGTGAGTAGGTGAATATTATTAGAATACAATAAGATCATGTCCTCAAGAAAAGAAAAAAAAAATCTTATAGGGAGAGGTATAATAGCGCCCCCTTTTGGCAAAATGAACGAAATTGAATCCTTTCAGCATTTTATGTTTGTGCCAAGTTGCTAGAGAATTTGGACTAATTTATTTTGGAAACCAGCATCTGTCCCGCATAGGAGTAATTGGGTTATTACATTGTAAAAATTGGGCCTCAAGTCCAAATAGATTTATTTTCCTTTTAGTGGAAATTAATTTAGTGAACCATTATCTTCAGTTCCAAATAACCGACCTTAATATCTCCGGGTTCAACGATTGTAAAATATTTATATTTTATTTTTTATGAATTACTAAGAGTTACCCACTACCTGCCCGCCTATAACCCCAGTAATAATTCTCTATGTAGGTAGCAAAATAAGATATTTTATAATTGATCCTTTCAGTTGACAGAATGACTAACTCCAATTTCAACATTTTTTATTATTGATTTTAGTGATATTTCTAGTGGGAAATATTTATACCTTAATTTACATTTCTGGATTTAAACACCGCATTCATCTATTCTGGAATCAGTTTATTCACCTTCTGAACAGATATTATTATGTTTCCAAGAAAAGATATATCACGAAAATGACTTCACTCAAAATTATTGAAATCTGTCAACTGAACGGCTCAAATATGAATCTTACATTTCTCATATTTTTGTGTTAATTAAGGTAACCATTGATTTATTTGGAAAAACACTTAATGGTTAATTTATTTCTTTTTTTAAAAAAAAAAGGGGGGGTACCCTCTGCCCACCAAATGGCGGACCAACCCCCATTTTACAAATCATATTTTGTTTTGTAACAATCTTATTAGTCACTGTTCATCTAATTGTCATACTCGTTGCTCAAATTACATAACTATAATTTACATGTATTCTGTAGTTCAGATTATATTATTATTGATCAACATAAAATAAACTGAACGAAACTACAGTTCGGATAAATTTTTAATTTCTTTGAAAATCTATATTATATCATCGCGCCTCATTACTAATTTGTAAGCATTATATATATATATATATATATATATATATATATATATATATATATATATATATATATATATATATATATATATATATATATATATATATATATATATCCAACTTCCCATCTAAGCCCAACAATAATTTGAGCCTTTTATTTATAATATTTTCATTATTCGTTATATTGCGCTTTTCTATTTCATAATAATTATAATTATATCACGATATAATATAAATAATGTAATAGTTAATATATTGTATTCAAGGGGAAATGTCTAGATCGAAAAATAATTTCTGTCACCTAGGTAAAATCAAACTACCACCTCCAGATAAATAAATATTATTTCTTGAACAAATTTTTAGTCTAAAATCTTTATTTTGAATTAGGAGAGTATTAGGTAACAGGAGCTCAACATATATGTAATTAAATGAACAGCTGTGTAATCAACGGTAATTATAGAGCTAATAGGAGAGCTCCTGTATGCTCTTACTCTCCTAATACCAAAATAAAATAAAACATGACATAATTAATGAATATTTAGGTTGTTAAATAGCCTTGATATGATAGCGATAAATCATATTTATCTGCTCATATCAATTTTAGTAACGGACAGAAACAGACCAGCGTAAACAGAGCTTTCTTCTCCCTCTCAAAGATATCGAAATCCAGAAAAATATCAAAAAATCTCAAACTAAGAATGTACAATACCATGATGAAGCCAGTTTTAATATATGGCCGTAAAACGTGGACACTAACCAGCACCGAAGAAAAAAGTGTTGAAAGATCTGAGAAGAAAAAAACTTCGCACGATAACCGATGTGATCTGGGATCAGAGTACTAACACATGGAGAAGGAAGACCAATAAAGAACTGCTTACAGAAACTGGTCAATCAATATCCCATGATATAAAGGCAAGGAGGTTAAGATGGGCGTGGCATGTAAGCCTCTACGTAGCAATGAATATCTCAATAGGAGGAAAAAGACCACGTGGAAGGCCAAAAATCAGATGGATAGATAGAATAAACATAGATGCAACAGAGCTGAGTGCAGATAAATAGAAATAAATAGCCCAAGACAGGCAGAGATGGAGCATATGAATTAAAGGAATTTTTACGGAAAGTAGTAACGAGAATAAAATACCTACCATCAACGGTAGCCATAGTTCTGAGAGAGAAAAAAAGCACCATAGAGCAAAAGAAAGGAACTGGACTGAGATAAAAAACAAACAAACAATTTGACCACTTAATAGTGCCATTGTTTTTAGAATATCATTTCAAAACTAGCAAAAAAATATCCAATTTTAAGATAGCAATCTGGTAAATAAAATGAAATTTAATAATTTTTTTACTGAGTGATGCTATTTCTATGACCTCTTACAAAGCGTAATTAATGTAAAATTCTTAGAAATGTTTCTTTATTAAAACAAGAGATAGGGTAAAGGGAGAGATATTTAAAAAAAATTGAAACTTGAGATGTTATAAACAATGAAATTCTATAAAAGGAGGAAAGTTTTCAACAAAGCTATTAAATTTGAAATGTAATAGTAACTATATAATTTAATATAGAATCGGCACGTGCGATTTTTTTATAAATAGAAGAAAAGGAAACTAGGAAAATAATATAACAATATATATATATATATATATATATATATATATTATTATATTATTTTCTATATTACTAGGAAAATAATATAACAATATATATTATTGCTAGGAAATATATATAGAATTTACTAGGAAAATAATATAACAATATATATATATATATATATATATATATATATATATATATATATATATATATGTATATATATATATATATATATATATATATATATATATATATATATATATATATATATATATATATATATATATGTATATATATATATATATATATATATATATATATATATATATTATTATATTATTTTCCTGGTTTCCTTTTCCATATATATATAAAATGTATATGTATATGATTATATTGCTTTGTTGAGATGGTGTTGCTATATCGGTGGCGATGTAACCTTTAACCATCTTTATCTCTATTTTATGGTTAATTACAAATCCTGTGGAACTAAAAAGGTCAGCTGGTCAAGACCCCTAGCTTCTCTCCTCTTTCCTACATCACTTCATCACTTTATCCATTCATCTTATACTAAATACAATACCAATATAATAACAGTAATAATAACAGCTGTTTCTTCCAGAATTATAATTCTCCCTGATTTCTGAAAAGAAGATGATTTCGAGACCATTGGAACGCTAATAAGTGGAATAATGATGGTCCAAAATTAAAAAAAAAAAATTCATAACCTTATGAAATGTTCTCTGTGACCTTCTAAACACATATATACATAAATGAAGAAACAAATAATACTTATTGAAGAACAGATTCATGTTTACATTCAATGAGAAGAAGCCAAAATAATTTACGGTAGCTAATGTTTTGTTTTTTTAAATGGAAACTTATTTAGGCGCAAATTGCACTGTAGAGAGTGAATCAGATGGAGACGTCAGATTTCGTTCGGTATTAACGCTCGGGTAAAGTCGGCTATAGTCGACTAATTGAAATATTTTTACATATGAATTAAAATATTTGAGAAAGTAAACATCGGGCCTCCATACTGTAAGCGAGGAAATTTTTCAGCATTTCATTCTGTCTGTAATAAGCAATAATTTAGAATTGTATCTTAACGCGCCGTGTTTGAGAAGCGAAAGGCAAAAATAGTGCCGAAAACTAAATGATAACAAGTTTAGTTGAACATACAGATTACAATATTTCAGATACTAAAAATCGAATACTTTAAGCGAGGTAAATCGTATACATCTTCTTTGTAATGAGCTATTATTTATAACTAGTAGGCCTGTGCAAAAAATTCGCTCAGCATATTGTTTTTAGATACCAAATTAATAAGAAAATAAAATAATGCAACGTATCAAAAGATAAAGAAATCAATTGTTGCTTTATCGATAAATATAATCGATAAAGGAAACAAAAATTAATTTAAATCTTCATTAATGTTTTTAACGAACATGTTTACAAATTTCAATAAGCCGTATCATTGCTAAACACTGTTAATTTATTAATCTTTTATATAATCATGGGCATAAAAAAGGGAAAAGTGTGTAATTTTTGAGTTATTCATAAATAGTTTGTTTTCTTTCATAACTTGTTTGCCTGAATTTTCGGGGCTATTGGACTATTTTGCCCACCTGAAGGAGAAGGAAGCCTTCAAAATTGGTGGCTCAATCTTGAGATTTGGCGAAGAATTAACGATGATATGGCTTGCCGATCAAATACACTATCAATAAATAATATAAACTCCTCTTCTCTCGATCATAGAGACCTCAAGTCGACGAAATGAGACATGTATTCAATGACAGTACTACAATTAATGTAAGGTTGTGTGGATGCGAACCCTATGCCTTGCGTTATCTCGAAAATAGTACGTTTTTTGGCTTAAAAACGCAGGTCTTGCTCTACGCATCAAAATCTTCAAGGTCCAATTTGTCCCGTATCCATCTACAGACCTACAACCGTACCAGTATTGAAGCCTAGCAAACTGTTTTTATAGACTTTATTTATTTTATAATGAAAAACAAAAGTGGAGAATAAGATTCGCTAACCCGTGAAGGTTTGAACTTTTTGTATTTATTAATTTTTCAGTTGAAATCTGTATATATTTCCTTGTATTAATGACAGGACTAGATTAGACTGCAATGACTGGAAATTCGTTGTTTTTTTAACTCATGGTGTCTGCAATGTGGAGACTTTCTTCCTGAATTCTGACACGATTCCAATACTCCTATTGGCTAGTAACATCAGGAAAGTAAGAATAGATAAGTCGTTCTCAATAGAGGACTCCTAGATCCCGGGGAGGTCACTGCATTATGTAACTGCTCTTGCAACAGCCTTATTGTGTAGCTGTACTTGAGGCTGTCTTCCTTTTGTCTTTCTGCATTTCCTCTTCGCCTTCAACGACTGCCATCTCTTGCATTATAGATATCTCTCCTGCCAGGGGGGGGGAGGGGGGCTTAAGGTGGATTTCTCTAGGCGGTGTCAAGGTAAATCTTGTGGCCTACCTGTTCTGTATGATAAAGCATTCATTCGTATGAATAATATCGGATCGAGATATGTTTTATCCTGAACAGAGAGTTCTTAATGTAACAACCAATCAATTTTTTGGTTTATTATTTTCAATAATCAACCATTGTGATCGACCAAATAATTAAAAAATTTAACCCTTTCTCAAAATTTGAGGTTTCACATTTCAGGGTTCGTAGAATTCGAAAAACGAATAAAAATTTTGTTGTCTGTACGCCGTCCGCTGTCCGCGCATTTTCTTCAAAACTAGACCGATTTTTTAATTTTTTATTTTGATATAAAATCAGAGGTTGCCCGAGGATGGTCCTCCTTCATTGATATTACTATTCGCCTTTTACTTGCAAAATGGCGGCCGAAAAACCTGCTTTGGTATAGACTGTAGCTCCTAAACGAATTTACCGATTTCAATGAAACTTCGCTTGTCATTTTCTTGACGCCCTTTCAATTTATCTATAGAACATACTTCGACGGAAAGAAGCTGGAAAAAAAGTTACGAGGGATGGTACGTAAAATTTTACGGAATTTCCTTATAACACGTTAAAATCGGACAATTAGGAGCAAAGATATGGTCTCCAGTTTTTTTTTAATATGTTCTTCTCCAAATGTTATATCCTTTGTTTGGTTTTTAAAATTTTTAATGTGTTACTGAAGTAATGCTTCTTTTTCAGCATCTTACTAATGATTAAAAAAAAAGTTTATACCAATAATTGGAATCACCTTTTATTTATTTTTCTTTGTAACTCGGAAGGTAATGTTACTTTAGATATATAATTGTTTGGAAATAATAAACCATTGTGAAATAATTTGCAGCTTTTTTTAGAGTTAAATGAGCCTTTAAGTTGACAGAATGTCTAACTCCAATTTCAATATTTTTGAGTAATGTCATTTTAGTGATATTTCTAGTTGGAAAATTTATTACATATCTATGCACAGTCAATATGTTAATTCCAGAGTAGGGGATAACACTATTGAAATATAAAACTATGAATAAATTTATAAATTTTCCATTGAAATTAATAATTAAAAATGCTAAAAGTGGAGTTAGTCATTCTGTCAACTATAATCATCATCATAATCCTCTTGAACCGCGTTAAGCAGTGTGAGGAATAGTATTGTCCAAAAGCGAGACCGAGACGAGTCTTGGTCTTGCGCAAGAGTCTCGCAATAGTCTTGCGGTTACTTATTAGCTTATTACTATAGAGATATTACTGTATTTTTTTAAAAATGAGAAAACTAACTAAACTCGAATGACAAATTATAGGAGCCAAATGCAAAAGTATATTGGTTATATCAATTATTAACATATATTAACTAAGATTGCCGAGTATTAGTAACTATTTTACCTTAATTTTTATTTAAAAAATTGATTTTTTTTAACAGTCCTGGTTTTGGTCTTGCAACAGTTAGGCGGCCTTGGTCTTGGTCTTGCAAAATGCAAGACCAAGACCGATTTTGGGCAACACTAGTGAGGAAGTTTATAGAGCATTCTCCATCTGTGCCGGTCTTCCACAAGATACCTTCTATGGTTCCATTGAAGACCTCTTCTCTGGAAGTCGCTCTTCATCTCATCTGCCCATTTCCATTTTGGCCGTCCTCTTCCTCTCTTACCCTCTACTTTAGCTAGGTAGGCTTCGCTAGCTATCCTGTTTCGGTTCCATCCGCAGATATCCTAGCCATCTCAGTCGATTCTCCTCAATCATATCATTGGCCGGTATAATATTGAAGTTCGATCTGATGGTGTTGCGTACTCTATCTCTTCTCGTTTTCCCCTCAATCTTTCGGAGGAATCGCATTTCTGACGCTTGTATTCGTAATTAATGTTTCTTTGTCAGCGTCCATGATTCTGAAGAGTACGTTAAAATGGGAAGCAATATCGATCTAAATAGCCACCTTTCTTTTCTTTTCCAACTCTTGCCTGTTTAGAAAACCTCTCTTAACTGCTTCAAACAACTTGCTATCAGCAGCGATTCATTCAGTTCTGTCAACTTAAAAGCTTAAATTATAGTCAAAATCTCTCTCTCTCATAACTCGTTCAATGGGTGATTATTAATGAAGGGTTTTTAGCCTCACTTATATGAAATTAATAGCGAAAGAAAGTAAATAAGGAATACAATTTATTTATCGGTTTCTTGCAAAAAGTCATATATACTCCTATATATTGTGATAATCACTCCATTGTGCAAAATTTTATATATATATATATATATATATATATATATATATATATATATATATATATATATATATATATATATATATATAAAATCTTGCAGATAGGAGTATATATCACATCCTTTGCAAAATACCTCACTTCTAAAAGGCAAGCCATCTAAGGCTGCAGATAGAAGATATAAGATATATGTGCCCGAGGAGATTTCAGAGCAGTCACCTAGTTCTAGCAATTGGCTGGTTGCCAGGAGGGTGGGGGGGGGATGAGCAATCATCATCATCATCAAATATATTGTCTGAGCATCTCTCTCTCATTCACACACTATCCATCCCTCCTCCTTTATTAGATTTTCGGAATTCAAGTATTTTGAAAGATAAAAATTGTGACCTGCAGCGATGGTAAAAAAAAAAAAAAAAAATACTATGATTGACTATTAAAAATTATAATCCACAAATTGCCTTATAATTATTTTAATAGCTCCATACATATTATATATCACTTATGTTTCGAAAATACATTTATTCTAAAAATACATTAATGAAGCGGTTCACGGACGAATAGTATGAACTCGGGTCCTCGAGTGTAAATTTAGGTCCATTGATATATCACTCTCTTGTAGTTTATTTATGCTATCGAATTAAATAACATCGTTATACAATTGATATATCGATTATAGGTCTCATAAGTAAAAATTTTAAATTATCTTCTAGCCTATCATATCATTGAACGTACTTCAGATCCTTAAATATTTGTTAATTTTGTTCTTTTCCGGATTCAACTTTAAAATTTATAACTACACAATAGTTGGTTTTAAAAAGTATTAAAATATGTAGAAAAATAAATAGAATAGAAAGATTTTTTTTTTCACAAAGATTTCATTTTCAATTTATTTATTTATTTTTTTAATATTGCAAACACGAAGCTTTCGTTTTCTAAAATAAAGGTTTACAAACTAACCCGAAAACATTTTGCCAATTCAGAGACAGAAACGTATATTCTATTAATAATCCAAAAACAAATAAATATAAAAGTATAAATTATTGACAATAACGATTAAAATTATTAACTTTAACTTAAAGTCGATTACCTTTCAAGATGTTATGTTATGTCAGATATTCATCTAAATCGTTAGCTTTTCAACGCTGTGTTATAAATCTATATCAACTACTCTTATTTGTGGACTAAAAACTATTTCAACAAACAATATAAAAAGTATTTAACGGAGGGATGTTATTTAAATTTGGTATTTAATTCCTGTCTAATAATTTCAACAAGGTAAATATCTTGCATGACATTAAAGATCAATTAATTTTACATACGTTAAGTTTAATCAAGATTGCTAGAGTCGTTTACGAAAAAATTGTAAAAGTGAGTAAAATCGATGATATGATGTGCCATTTCTAATCTGCCGAATTTGAAGTAAATTTCCATAACTTAAATACGTTACTAGGCTATGCACATATAATATTACTTTGTGAGATCTGGTTATTTGGAGTCAGAGAACCTTGTTGTTAACTGTAGAAAACTTTTCACGATTGCAGTCAAATTTAATTTCTAGTCGTACATAAGATTTTTCCAATTGTCATTTTTATGGTCTGAACATTTATTAAGAGTAAGAATTTTTAATCTGAACTTATCAATAGAGGTAGAAATGCTTTATTGAAAGCTTGGACAGTTTTCGTGCTAAAAATTTCATACAAAGTTTTAATATTAACATTTATTTTAGCTATTTTACATTTATAGATTATTTTTTTTAATATATTCTTTTTAATTTAAAACTTTTTGAGGCGCGTTTTGCACTTTTTTGTAGATAGTGAATTAGATTGATCCGTCATATTATAACTCTTGGGTAAAGCCGGCTATAGTCGACTAATTGAAATGTTTTTAAACCTGGTTTAAAAAAATTCAGAAACTGAAAATCGGGCCTGCTTACTGTATGCGAGGAAATTGTTCAATATTTCATCCTCTCTGTAATAAGTTATAATTCAAAATTGTATCTTAACGAGACGCCGTGTAAGGGAAGCGAAAAGGAAAAAATATTCATATTCATAAGATGTATATAAAAATACATCTTCTTTGTAATGAACTATTATTTATAATTTATCCTACATATTATTTCTAAAAGTTGTTTTTTTGTCGGTACGCCATAATCATAATTGACCACTCAAGATATTCTTCTCCTTCAAATGCGAAAAATAGTCCCATCCCGACGAAATTTCTAGAAAAAAAAGTTATGGAGGAAAAGAAACTTTATTTGCTAATAACTCAAAAAGGATGCACTTGATTGTAACCATGATAATTAGAAAGATTACTAAATTACCGACAAAACAAAAAAAAAAAAATAGTAAAAATCATACAATCATTAACAAAGATACAGTCCATTAGTTTTGGCATACTTAATAATGTCTTCCTGTTTAAAGATATTGCATTTAGGAGTTGAATAGTCTACTACACTTTTTTTCTGGCTTTAATATTAACTTTGTTATTTCTTAAAGACTTTTCGTTGTTCTTACATTTTATTTTTTTTAATAATTTAGAAAATCCCATGATCGGGGCATTATTTTGCCTTTATTACTTTTATTATCTTTCCAGTCAGTGTTTAAAAATATGTCCTAGCAAAGCAATTTGTACAAATATTTTGGTCTATTATGTTTAATGGAATATTTTTATCGACCAAGGAAAAAATATTAATTCTTTTCTTACATTTATTATTACATTATATTTATAGATTAAAATATTTCAGATGCCAAAAATCGGATCTGTATACTATAAGAGAAGGAAATGTTCAACATTTTGTCTTCATTGTAATGAGCTATTATTCAAAATTTTATTTTAACACGACATCGTCTTGGAGAGTAGGCGGGAGAAAAAGATAGTGTCCAAAACCAAATGATAACCACTATACTAATATATAGTACAAATGCTAATATTATTACGACATTGAAATTGTATTTCGACAAAAATTATTAAGAATATATAAAAAATAAGAAGAGAAATAATATAAATGATAATATTAACATAATGGAAAATATATAATAATATAACATTACATAACCTTTCAACAAAAGATTTCCACATAAATATTATCCAGTCGTTTGATAGAAAATAAACTAATAAATATCCCTAATTTACATAAGCAAATTACAAATCATTAAAGACATATTTATGTTGTCCTTGTTTTGATGTCTATATTTTATGCAATAGAACTTTTATAAACTTTAAAATTTCCTTATTTAAACGAAATTAAACTAATTAACCTTAACTATAATACACCTAGCATACATAAAAGTGGCTCTTCACTTAGTTCCATCATCAGTAATATCAATGGGTGAACTGAATAATGTGGCTAAATATCTCAATTCCACACTAAATAACCAAAAATCAGATAGTAATAATGATGTAAACAACTCAATAAAGGTCGATAAAATACTTGAAAGAATAAATAAAATAGACAATTGTCTGGACTGTTTTAATGTAGAAAATTTAAAGATGTGATCAAAATAATTGAAAAATACTAGGATTTATGGAAGATATGGATTAACATATCTTAAAAACTAAAAATCGGACCAGCATACTGTAAGCGAGGAATTATTCAGCATTTGATCCTCTTTATAATGAACTATTTTTTATAATTTATCCTAAATATTATTTCTAAAAGGTGTTTTTTTGTCGGTAGGTCATAACTTCGTCAATTCTTCACCAAATCCAATGATTGACCACTCATTTTGAAGCTATTCTTCTCCTCCACATGCAAAAATAGTCCCATCTCGACGAAATTTCTTTAAAAAAAGTTATGGAGGAAAAGAAACTTTATTTGCTAATAACTCAAAAAGTATGCACTTGATTGTACCCATGTTAATTAGAAAGATTACTAAATTACCTACAAAAAAAAAATCATATAATTATTAACAAAGATAAATAATAATAAAAAGGCTTAGTGAACCCGAAGGTTCGATGCCGACACCACCAATCGTTTATTACACACCTCCCTCCACCGTTCGTTGTCCAAATCCAGTCCCCTCAGATCGGCTTTAATGCAATCTTCCCACCTTCGCATCGGTCTGCCCCTCGTACGCTTACCATTCGGCACAGCAAATATTAACCTTTTAGGAATATTCTGGTTACTAAGCCTAACAACTTTACAAGCCCATTTGATTCGCCGCGATGAAATTACCTCAATTATATTACCCGCATACAGTTCACGTAATTCGGCGTTGTGTAACCGTCTGAACTCTCCGGTTAATTCATCCTTCTTCGGTCCGAATATTCTACGCAATACTTTATTTTCAAAAACCTTAAGACGCTGCTCATCCCTTAATGTAAGCGGCCAAGTTTCGTATCCATAAAGAACTGTAGGCAAGATAATTGTTTTATAGATTCTAATTTTTAAGTTCCGGGACATGAGGATTAACAAAGATACAGTCCATTAGTTTTGGTATACTTAATAATGTCTCCCTGTTTAAAGATATTGCATTTAGGAGTAGAATAGTCCACTACACTTTTTTTGCTGGCTGATATATTAATTTTATTATTTCTTAAAGACGTTTGGTTATTCTTACGTTTTATTTTTTTTAATAATTTAGAAATTCCACGATGAAGATTTATTTATTATTATAAATATATAAAAAATAAGAAGAAAAATAATACAAATGATAATAATAGCAGGCATTTTTTGGCATAATGGAAAATATATAACAATAGAACATTACATAACCTTCCAACTGAAGATTTCCACATAAATATTGTACAGTCGTTGGATACAAAATAAACTAATAAATATCACTAATTAAAATAAGCAAATCACAAATCATTAAGGACATTTTTAGATTGACCTTGTTTTGATGTCTATATTTTATGCTACTACACTTAGAATACATGGATTAGTAAAGTTATATAAAGGTGGCTCTCCACTTAGTCCTATTAGAAATATCAATGGAGAAATTGAAAAAAAAAATTGGCTAAATATCTCCATTCCACACTCAATAACCTAAAATCAGGTAGTTACAATGGTGTAAAAAACTCAGTAAAGGTGGATAAAATGCTTGAAAGAATAAATAAAATAGACAATAGGTAAATATTGTTTGGTCTGTTTTTATGTAGAAGATTTATTTAGCAATATGAACTGGAAAGATGTAATAAAAATAATTGAAAATACTGAGAGACAATAGAACCACATACTCGTTTAATGCAAGATATGGATTAAAATATCTCATAAGTTAAATTAAGTTGAGCGAGGGAATTGTTCAGCATTTGACCTTCTTTATAATGAGCTATTATTTATAATTTATATTTCATATTATTAATCTGGCCTTGGTGATGTTTTTACTTCTATCGTGCGGTCTAAAGCACATACTTTATATTTTTTTTCTCGTATTTTAATATAAAAAAAATATAAAACATCAAGAATTTTGACCCATGGTACGGCTGACATGTTACAATCCACGAGAACGAGAGAAGCGATGGCGGAGAGACTTACAGAGGCGACAGAGACAGAGAGAGGCTAGAAGTGGAGGAGTGGGGATGAGTTGGCAAGCCAGTGTTTACCAAATACCTGCCTTTGAACTATGTCCAAGGTTTGTTCCTTTTTAGTAGTTTCCTTCTAATATTAGTTTCCCTCTAAATCCTTAAACCGCACCTCGCCTTAATACATCCTCTATCCCTCCTTAGAGGTTCCTGTGTCATTTAAGGTACTATCTTAGGTAATATCTAAGTATCTAAGACAGTATCAAAGTCTGTCTTCGGAAAACGTTATTTTATCATTTGAATCTGTTATTAAATTTTATGTTTAATTTAATATAATTTGTCAACTAATTAATAGATAATAAGCTTCATACACACAAAAGAGACTAAAAATACTAGTAGATGCTAGAACACTTAGGAAGGTGATGCCCGAATCACACGTGATAAAATGCCACAGTAGCCGATTGGTTGATTTTTTAATGGAGCAAGCATGGATTTTTGTTTCAGGGATGTTTTCTTTAGGAGATAAGCTAGAAATTTTGATTATTTAGTTTAAAATCATGGAGAATTTATTTATATAAAAAACCTGTTGACATTACTTGTGCAAAATACACTGTCAGAATTCCTTAGAAAACTTACATTTATATTAACTGAAATCTATAATCCTCATACTAGACTGAAACGACAAGAAACCGCCCGACGTTTCTGACTACTTCAGCACTTACTAGAGAAACGCTTTAACCTTTCAATTAATTACAAAAGATTCATATACATGACTATATTAAGGCCTATTTATAGTTACGGAGTTGAGCTATGGGGCTCCACTAAACCATCGAATTCCTCTCGTATCCAATCTTTACAATCCACAATCCTTCGTAAAATCCTCAATGCTCCTTACTTTGTCACAAATAAAATAATCCATAATGACCTTAATATTTCAGATCTATCCCAATGCAGATACATATCCTTCCATAATAAACTTCAGAACTATCCTGATCCTCTCTTTTATAACCTTGCTTCCTCCTAGATTCCTGATAACCCTCCTAGGCGTCTGAAAAGAAGATGGCCTCGTGATCTCGTAATTTACTCTCTACTAGACTTGTCATGTCATGTATTTATTTGTATTACATTTGCTGAATGTATATTAAATGCACAGCTGTAAATTTCATAAATAATAATAAAAAAAAAATGTCTATAAGGACGCTTCTAAAATATACGGAACACACGACCCACATACGGAAACTATAAACCTTTCAGTCAAAAACTTTTAATACTATAACTAGGTACGTTACAAACATTACTTACACAAAGACCTAAGCATGCCAACAGTTGACGACTATATATGGGACACACTACAAAAAATTTCACAATAACTTACATAGACATACTAACACACTGATACAAGACATGGTCTCGATTAACATGCCCGAAAACACGCTTCGGAGGCTAAAAACAAACTGGATGAGGGATTACCTCACCTAAAAAATATACTCAAGTCAAGAAGGGATGCCGCTGGGCACTCCTTTCCCTCACACCGATCAAGCCACTATTTGTATTTTCCCGACAGCAGACTCGCTAATTGTCAATACTTCTGATACATGTGAGTAAAAAAAAAAAATAATAATAATATCTTATGTTTTTCATGAATAATAAACTAATTGACTGTATAGAAAAAACGAAATAGGTAAAATACTAAATTTGCTGTCAGTTAAACCCATTTGCAAAGATTCAACATCAGAACTAAATTTGGGGTTCGCATCATTGTTGAAAATTTCTATTGAAGTTTTATTTCTCTTATAGAATAGAATAGAACAGAAGAATCAACTTTATTCTGGGACAATGTTCCTTAAGAGTACATTTTTATATATAAGAGTATTTGTACAAATAAAATGTCCAAAATGAAATATAAACCAATTAGCGTTTTTATTATTCACTTTTACTTTTCCTTTTTCTGAAAATACTTATTTCTGTTAAGAGGGTGATAAGTGAAAGTTGTGTGATGCGTGCACCGAACCACATTTTCTGTTATCGACGGGATACAAAATCGTAAGCCAAGCCTAGATCCGAGTTAGTTTAATGTTAACGTGGTGATTTCAGGAGCAATATTACTGAAGGTATTATATATTGTATATCACAAGAGTCAATATTAGCGTTATAACGTACCCCTCCATCGGCCGGTCAATATGTCCAATGAAACTCAATATTGAACCAACAATGTTGACCGTGTAAGATAATTAAAAAAAGGCTTGAAATCCGCCATCAATATTGATTAAATAAATTAGCTCAGAATTAATTAAAGGATAATTCGATTAAGGAATAAATCTAAAAATAATAAATATCTACCTCTGATTCTATGAACAACCTACAAGGTACAAAATCTAGTGTGGTGCGCACATCACACAACTCTCAATAATCACCCTTTTTGTAGCAGAAATAGCTATTTTTAGAGAAAGGGAAGTAAAAGTGAAAATTACAGACGGTACAAAATATTATTTAAAACAACCAATTAATATATGATTTTCACAGCCGTCCAATGTATTGTATTTATGATTGTGGATTGATGGTTGACTGTTGTGAATAATGGAAGAGAAGGATGGTTGGGGAGATCAGTCAAATAAAAAATGGCAAAAATATATAATAATATTTATTTTTACATTTGATGACATTTCGGCCCGAAGTTCAGGCCTCCATCAGGGCTAAGAGAAGAATCAGATAACAAGACGTATGAGAAACATAAACAATTCAGATAGAAAAACTTAAAGTAAAGAATGAACATTGTTACACATTGTTTAAGTCTCTCATACATATTGTTATCTGGTTCTTTTCTTAGCTCTGATTAAGTCCTGAACTTCGAGCCGAAACGTCGGCATATGTAAAAATAAATATTATTATTTATTGTCGCCATTTTTTATTTGACTGATCACCTAAACCATCCTTCACTTCTATTATGTTTATGGTCACTAACCATTTCCTTTTACAAATGTGTGCTTTAATTATTTATTTTATTATAATAAATGATTAAGTACGAAGAAATATTTTTAGCCCGAAAAGAGTACCATTGATAAAGAAGGTAATTTATACATGTACGTTAATTTATATTGCATTTCATTGTAAGTACTTTTATTTGTTTAAGCATTAATATTTATAAATATTAATTGTATATATACAAATTTTAATTTATACATTGCTGTAATCCATACAATTAAATATTAAATAATTCCAACGCTAGCTTTTATAAAAACTACTCATTTATAAATATTTATAAAACATTATCGGAATCCTTATTATAATTGTTAGAACGTATTTTTATTCTTCAGATCAATCCATCATTAATTATCAAATTCTTTCATATTTTATATTTGACCATTTTCATAGTCACATGGTGAAATGATTAATTATTTCAATTTTTAAAAAAATTAAAGTACATTAGTGGGAAAAAAAATGAAAGTTTGGCATTTCAAGCCTGTTAGAGAACAACAATGAGAAAAACACCTACAATATATTAAAAATAGCTAAATTTTACACTGATATAATGAATTTAATCAAAATCGTTAGAGATCGTTATCAGAAAATTGTGAAAATGATTGAAATCGATTATTTGAAGTGCTACTTTAGGTTAGCAGATTTTGACGAAATATTTGCTGTAACATCCCATGCATATAAACACCTTAAATACGCAACTTAGTTTTGAGCTAGACACGTTTCACACACACACACACACACACAGACTATTTCGCGAGAATCAAAAGGTGTATTAAAACTCGTTTTCGGAAATTTTCAAGATCGTAAAACTTTTCCTTACTTTAAATTTCACATTCAATTAAAAGTGAAAGTAATAAAAATCAAAGGAATATAATAATATCAAAGAGATGAGACATAACATTACAATTAGAATTGATGTTATGGCCTACTTGGGGCCCGAGACTGCCCGCCATTATATATATATGTCTACCTTTATCCCGTGTGTATCCACCTGCTTCTATATCGACACATTATATACTTCTCATCCATATATTTATATATAGTGGTCCTTTGGGCGAGTGCAATAACATAACAATTTTATAAACCGGATATAGTTACGTATTTGGCGTGAGACGATATTCAATTGTGCCTTCATATATGACCCTTGAGTGCCTCCATTTTTGAATGGGTTGTAATCAGTATTGACATCAATTTATAGAATCGATTGTTTACCCTTTTCGTAATTGGCTAAGACGTAATTCCTCAGCGATCCATCTTACATGTACATGTAAGAATAAAATTTCGTATTTAAGAGCTTTTACTTTCATTTGACTGTCATCTTACCGTTACTAACATATTAAGAATATTGTAAATCAGTAAAAATATGTAAACGCACTTACATATATATTTATGTACAAATTAATAAATTCACATGCAATTAATTGATTTTAATTTTAATAAAAATTATTATGTTTAGCTACACATTCGAAGCACAACTTAATGCTTTTAAAGAGTATGAGTATGGAAAAGCAAATAAAAAGATTTTTTAAAAATGACTTAATTGCCAGTAAAAAGTTTTCGCTTGGTGGCCTGCGTCAGCAATTTTGTTTTTTTAACATGTTTTAACTCATATTTCAGATACCAACGCTCCTGAGAGCCGAAAAAGAGATATACTATGGTACCGTACTATACAAGGTATTTCAGGATTAAGTGGCCAAACTGAAAATATGAATTAAGGACCTCAAAACAAGAAAAAAATTTCCTCTGAAGGTATGTCCGCAAACTCTATGTTTAGGAGATATTCACACCTAAAGATTTTCATTGTTATAAATTATTTACGTTATATGAAATAAATAAAACCTATTTATTTATTCCAACTACTTTATTAATTAAATGTTGTTCAAAGTGATTTGGGCTGTTGTTGACAAAGTGAAGGGGCAAAAATACCATTAGCACGTAGCATTATAGCAAAGGAACCAGTAAGACGTTGAAATGTGGAGCAAAAGATAGATTTATTTAGTAATCTTCTATTCGGAAATCGCCTGGCATATCCACGATGGGCAGCATTAGCATTACCATAGCAATATTCGTATACAAACACCATATGGGCATATTCACCATTAGTATAAATGGAAGGCATAATGATGAGTACTCTGCGAAAGCCTCTTACAAACTGATAAATGTTATTGAGAGTTCCCAATGCTAATTCAAAATAGTATTAATCCTTATGTTGCCAATAGTTTTTATACAGTTAGGGATAAGAGGACGCTCCCGCAAAGCTCCTGGACATGACCTAATAACATCCCAGATCTTGAAACTTCTTCCTCGAAAAGCCATCCTATACTTTCATATATAATGCTGTACTCCGATCCACATATTTCCCTGATCCTTGGAAAATATCTATTGTGATCCAATGATCCAAAAACCCAAAAAGCTACCAGAATATCCATCCTCTTACCGTCCCATCTCTCTGTTACCCATCATTGGAAAAATCCTGGAAAAACTAATCTTAAAACGCCTGCACCCAATCCTAGATTCTAATCACATAATCCCAGATCACCAATTTGGATTCCGCTCCTCCCATTCCACTATACAGCAATGCCATCGTATGGTAGACGTAGTCTCCTCTGCATTTGAGCGCGTTATGTACTGTACGGGAGTCTTTCTGGACGTTGAACAGGCGTTTGATAGAGTTTGGCACCCGGGACTGCTGTACAAACTCCGAAAATTCCTATCATCTACCTACTTCCTCATTATCCGTTCCTACCTTACTGATAGATACTTTAGAGTAAATCACAACAATGTCTATACATCCCGCTTTTCCCAGTCTGCAGGTGTTCCTCAAGGTAATATCCTAGGTCCTATCCTTTACACAGTTTATACAGCTGACATCACAACCCATCCCAACACTGTCATCACCACATATGCTGATGACACATGTATCCTATCAGTTAATAACGACCCATCTATATCATCCCAAACCCTTCAATCCCACATCACAAGCCTTGAAGAATGGTGTCAGAACTGGAGAATTAAAATAAATTCCAATAAATCCCATCAAATTACCTTCACTCTTCGTCGTAAACCAATGACTTCCTGTCCTTCAGTATCCTTTAACAACACCTCACTTATTCCTGTTGAACAAATCCGTTACCTAGGACTCCATCTGGACAAACGTCTAACTTGGAATCCTCATACCAGACTGAAACGACAAGAAACAGCTCGACGTTTCCGACTACTTCAACACTTACTAGACAAACGCTCTAACCTTCCAATCAATTATAAAAGACTCATTTACATGACTATAATAAGGCCTATTTGGACTTACGGAGTTGAGCTATGGGGCTCCACCAAACCTTCAAATTCCTCTCGTATCCAATCCTTACAATCCAAAATCCTTCGTAAAATCCTCAATGCTCCTTACTTTGTTACAAATAAAATTATCCATAATGACCTTAATGTTCCTTATGTATCAGATTTGGCCCAATCCAGGTATCTGTCCTTCCATAATAAACTTCATAACCATCCCAACCCTCTTGTCTCTAACCTTGCTTCCTATTCGATTCCTGATAACCCTCCGAGGCGTCTGAAAAGAAGATGGTCACGTGATCTTCTAATATAGACATATTATTACAGTGCTACCAATGGGTAGTTTCTCAACATGTGTTCCATGTCATTATATTCATGTGCGAATTTAAAAGATGTATTTTTTGTATACAGTTGTAAATATCATATAAATAAATAATAAAAAAAATAAAAAAGGGATAAGAGGCCTTTATTCTATCTAATGAGGTATTCTATCTAATCTATCTCCTAAACAAAGCGTTTACGCACATACATTCACAGGATTTTTCTTTCTTGTTTTGAGGACCTTAGTTCAGTTTTTGTAGTTTGGCCACTTGATCCTGAAACATCCTGTATTTAAATATCGTTGATCATAACTGTTGAACAATAAACCTTATTTCTGATATCAATCCCCTCCCCCATGGATAGTCCTCAGAACTGGCCGGACACAGACAGCCGAGAAGAAGGGTATCGATATTGGAGCGCGGGGCAAGGTCATGGGAGATGTCGACCGATATAGCTCCAGTCCCACATCTCTCGGCTCGCTCAGAGATTCAGCCTCCGTCTGCATCTTGTCGTAGTGGCTATTTACGGACTCAATTAATAAATTAAATCGGTTGATGGAATGACTAACTCAAATTTCAAAATTCCTTATTATTAATTTTAGTGATGTTTCTAATGACAAATTTCAAACCTCTTCTCAAAGTTCTATATTTCAACACTGCAAGCACCTATTCTAGAATCAACATACTCACTGTCTTCTATATATATAGAAATAAATGCATGTCTGTCCGTCTGTTTGTCCTTAGTGCATTACTAAACCATTCATCCGATCACCATGAAACTTTTGTAAGTTGTTTCGTACACTCCTGGGAAGGTTTCTGGCATAGTATTTCTGTCTTACGATAATTTTATATATGTAAAAAAATAAAAATATAAATGTTCTGTTCAAAGCCGCAAAAAAAGTGTCGCTATAAACTGTAGCGCCGAAACGGCTTTATCGATTTTAACGAAACTTGGCTAAAGCCTTCCCCTTGAAACCCTTTTAATTTATGTGTATAACATACTTTCCCGAAAACAAGCTGAAAAATGTTACGATGAATTCAATATTTTATTTGACGATAAGTAAAAAAGTACAGAATTATTTTATTGATAATACCCATATTTATATGAAAGATTTCTGAATTACTGACAAAAAAGAAAAATCATCGAAATTGGACGGTTCGTTGCAGAGTTATAGAGTTCTAAACATTTACTGCTTTATCTTTAGAAAAGGCCATTTTCTTTTGCTTCCTTACTACCGAAGGTAGGCAAGCATTTTCTTTTTTTTATTGATTAATCGAAAATTTTATAATTACTACAGTAATTGAAATTATCATTTGAAGAAGTTATATGATTCTCCTTATCTAGGTCAATACTATTATACGTTCTTTATATTAAGTTTTTATTTTAGTTTTATAAGTTCAACTCAGAATGTTTCTGATGATTATGAATGACGGCGTATTCACTCAGATGATTATGAATGTTCAATTTGAATCATGAGAAAAAAAATCGTTAAAATTAGTTTTAATTTTGCAGCCATCTTACAGACAAATTTGTTTCCCAACTTTTTAAAAATGACAGATGTTCTTTGCTATTAATCTACTCGTGTGTGCTTTCTATTTTCTTTCTTTTTCATTTTGCCAGGCTAAGCCACAGCAGCGCGTGGCCGGGTAAAGCTAGTTATAGATATAAATTTTCCAACTAGAAATATTACTAAAATGATATTACTGAAAAATATTGAAATTGGAGTTAGTCATTCTGTCAACTGAAAGGCTCAGAGACTGAAGTTGTGTGGTTTATAAAAGAAGATGGATTGACTAGATTTTTATTACTTACGATCGATATAATAAATAGACTTTTTGTAATTTTAATGGTCTTAATGATTTGTTATCTGTAAGCTTTAAGGTTTAGCTCCGTTTAAAATGCACTTCAGAAATTTTATAATAGTGAAATATTGCCAGACAGTAATTTCTATTCAAAATAGAGCGGTAAGTGAATGTTCTATGTTGCGCGCACCAGATTTTTTAAAATTTTACGATGTAATCCAAAACATTTTCGAGGGCCGGAGTTTGGAGACATCTGGTCTAGGAGATTAATAAGAGTTCTCTTTGAAATGTTTTATTAATAAAATATGAGAGACAGGAAAGAGAGGAAGGTATTAAACAATCTTTTTTTTCAAAGAATTAAATTCAATGAAAAGAGGAAAGTTTCGAACAATGCTATAAAATTAAAACTGTAATAGTAACTTTATAATTTAATATAGAATCGGCACGTGCGATGTTTTAACTAAAGAAAGAATACAATTTTATAAATCACTTTAAAAAACTATATTTGATTGGAAGGGAAGCCGCTGGGAATGACGATATGTAGTGGTTAAAATGCTTGTTATTATATTTATCTTGACAATTGAGCCAGCTTCGAATCCGGCTTTAAATGATGGCTAGTAATTTTTCATCAGACGTGGATCGACCCTGGGATCGGACTCTTCTGGGACACACCCATCCTCTATGAAATGGGTACTCTTAATTCAATAATTAATCAAGAGGGGTAAACCTGGCAGTTGAGCGTGATACCGGTTTGATCATCTCCCTACACAACTGTTGGACTTCGAAACAGTACTTCCTTACAAAGAATTACACCCAAGACCCTTCATGGGTTGCAATAAAAATACCCACCATAAAATATAAATTAACATAGTGGCATACGGACTAGAACTGTGGGGGACAGCAAAACGTATCCAATCCTTTCAATCTAAAGTCGAACAATAGTTGATGCTCCATTTAATGTAACCAACAAAACCCTACACCATGACCGTAATATCCCATTCGTCCTAGACCTTATATTCAATATAAGGCAATATATATATATATATATACTATATATATATATATATATATAATATATACAATATTCTCTAAATTTCACCAGAACCTTACCTATCATCCAAATCCACATACACAATCCCCTCTCTAGCACTACTCATCCCTACAATCCTCCTCGAAGTTTGAAACGGCAGTGGGCCACAGACCTTTTGTGAATAAGTATATATTGGAGTTTTGGCAATGGCCAAATTCTTCACTTAAGCCATGTATTTGTGATTATAGAGCGGCTGAGTGGGAGGTGCTGGTATCTCCTAGAGTCCTGCCTTTCCTTCCACAAGTTGAGAGAAAGGCTTAGCTCGCAGATATAGAGTGGATGATTTTTTTTTAGATATTGTATAGAATCATGTATGTAGTTGAATAGTTACTTTCATTAGCTTAGCTTAGTTTATATACATTCACTTTTAGTATTATTATTAGTATTATTATTTCTTTTTATTTATTGTGAATGCAGTGTGTATGTGCTCTTTGAACACTATTATAAATGTCCTTAATTGTGACATATTGTAATATCTTTCAATAAATACGTCTAAATATATATATATATATATAGTGGACTTCTCAATTAGCGGCAATCTAGTCGGACTAAAAAATTATTATAATCAAACGAATAATTAAAATATAAAGTCATGAAAGGAAATGTTTACCGACAAAAAATAGATATAACACATTAGACGTCTGAGAAAAACATACAGTATTTTTTTAAAATAATATTTTTAAAAAAATATTGCGGTAATTTTACTTTATCTCACATTAAAGGAAGGAGATGGTCCGGGGTGGCGGTCATAAATAGGCTAAATAGTGGCAAAACTATTTTATTAAAAACCAACGTTTCGACCCGACTTTGCAGGTCTTCTTCAAGGCTAGAACGGACAAGATACAAAAAATATAGAGAATTGTGGGAAGTTACATAATATTTAGAAAAAAATATATAAACAATTTGAATAAGCATATTAAAATTATAAACAGTAACTACATTAAAATATAAACAGCGTAAACTAAGTAACAAGATCCTAAACTGAAGTAAATAGATGGTAACAATTGTTGTAGTGTAATATATAATATATGCAAATGTGAATATACTTCCACAGATCTACGGGAAAGATTTGAAATAGGAATGTGGAGAAAGAAAACCAAAAAATTAAATAAATAAGTCAATAAAATTAGAAGAATAAAAATAGAGACTTACAGGTGTCTTCAGCTACGAGTTTCACTTAGAACTGGAAAATAAGGGATAGGTATTGGGTATTTGGTATATGTACACTGACAGGCAAACAATTCCACCCACTTGTTACCCATTAAGGAACTACGTTGGGAAGGTTGGCTCTGGGAAAAATTACAGGCTGCATATCTTTCGTTTCTTCTTCTCCACACCCTTTCAAACCCATCTGGAGATCGAAGAGTGAATCTTGACTCATCTGTAAAAAGTACAGCACTCCATTCGTCCATAGTACAATGGCTGTGTTCCCGAGCAAAAGCCAGCCGTGTTACTCTGGGAGTTCTGGTCAACTCTGGTCCTCTTACTGGACGAAAAGCCGTTAATCCATACTCATTTAACCTTCTCCGAGCGGTACGTTCAGAAATTTGCACACCTCGAACTTCTTCGAGCTGATGAATCGCTTGAACAACGGTAAGGTGCCGGTTTCGTAAAATTCTCAAAGTCAAAAACCGGTCATCCCGTGGTTCTGTTACCCTGGGCCGCCCAGAACCGGGTATTCTATTGTAAGAACCAGAAAACGCCTGACGGAGTCTTGTAAAGTTTCATATGGAACTCCGATGGAAATAGCTGCATATCTAATGGAACGTCCATCATCAATAAGTGCCACACCACGCGCGATATCCTCAGCACTAAGAGGCATTTTTAAATTTAATATTGAAAAAATTAAAAGCCGGAGACTAAGAAATGTGCTGCAAGAAACGGCACTGAACTAATGATACTGAATAAAAATTTTGATTCCATAGAAAGTAAACATTGGAATCTAGAATCATTTCATTGAATTAAGGATTAAGGCTTATTGTCCTCTATATTAACATTCCTAATTGAAAACAAACAAAAAGATTACCTATTTATTCATTAAAAACAATAGAACAATCCAAAGCAGAAATATTTTTAGATGTAAACCTGAAAAAATGAAGTGAGTGGAATTTTTTGCCTGTCAGTGTGTTTAGTCTATTTATGACCACCACCCCGGACCATCTCCTTCCTTTATACTGCAACGGTCAACTATTAAATATCCAATGTTTCTCTCGATTTGTTTATCAATGGCCACAGTTTAGTTAGCTTAGGCGAATACTCGATCACCATTTCCTACCCCAGCGCCAGCTTGATCCTCTCGCACTGGCCGAAGTCTGAGTACACCCGGATCGTCCTGGACAGCCGACGCTGAGAGGACGAGTGCTGTTTGGATTGTGGATCGGGGCTGACAACGTCATCGGCATTTACATGCAGGAGCAACGTTCTCCCATCCAAGGACATTCCGCTTCTTCTTTTTGCAGTGTCTCCTCAGCGCCTGTCCGTCCGCTCTTCTGCCTCTCAGGGTGATGTCCAAGGAGATGTCGAAGGGGGTGGGTCATCTTTTTAATGGAAGTAGAGGTAAAGCTTCGGAAATCAGGGACTGGCCATCGACCGGACCCTCAATTGTATTTTGATCTCGATTTAATTGTATATATTTATTCTTACATTCACTTACCTAAAAAAATTAAAATCTGGTGCTGTGGGTGCATAGACAAAGGGGAAGCGAAAATAAAAATTATAGACGTTATATTAATTTATATTTCGTTGTGGGCATTTCTATTTGTATAAGTACCCTTATATATACAAATTTTAATATCTATATCGCTGTAATCTACACAATTAAATATTAAATAAACCAACATGACATTTCCAGTTAGCTGATTTTGAGGAAAAAGTTGCTGTAACATCCCTAGCATATGAAAACCTTAAATATACAATTTTACTTCCGTACGACTTTTTGTTTTTGAACTAGACTGTTAACACACAGACACAGATCATTTTGCGGAATTTGGTTATTTGGACTCACAACGTGTATTTCCGTTGAAAACTGAGATTTGAAAATGTTCACGATCGCAACACTTTCCTTTATTATATTTAGGAAAGTGAAAGTAAAAAAGCAGCAAGGAAAGTATTGCGATGGTAAAAAATTTCAAATTTTAGTTTCCGATGGAAATACAAGTTAGTATTCTGATTTTAAATAAGCAAGTCTTTCAAGCTAATGAAAGTTAATGTAAACGTGTCAAAAATGAAGTTGAAAAACCTCGAATTTCAAATTTAGGTGAATACTTCATACCATAGGCTTCGGGGAAACGAGAATATTATTTCGCCCCCTCCAATAATTTCAAGTAAAAAAAAAATCAATCAATAATAAATAAACTAGATGAATTGATAAAAAGTGTAAACTAAAATCTATTAATAAAAGTCGACTAGGCTAGTAGTAGATATGAAACTATTTTATTAATACTTAAATGTTACATTTATTTAAATTGTCATTTATATTCAAAGGTAACAATATACATCAATATACCCTAGAATTTTCTGATTCAATCACTTCTCAATTTTCACGTAATGTTCTTATCATATCTTCCTCGACAAAATAGTGAGACTGAGAAAAACATTGTATTATTATTTGAAGTTGTACACACTAAAAAATCAAAGCTAACACTAATTTTTATACTATTCATTTTTTGTTGAAAAAGTTCTAGAAATGTACCAACATCATGAAATCTGTCTCTCCTCTCCCTATGTTTAATCTAAACTATATATTCAATTGTATTTTTATTTTGCTATGTAATAAGAAAAACAAACAAACTTACAACTTAACTATCCTTACAAACCTTAACGATAAAAACAAATTAATTTTAAATCTTAGTAGGTATACACTTGAAATGTTACAGCAACTTTTTGTCAAAACCGGAAATGGTACTTTTTGTCATAGATTTTCCACGATTTGGTTCTGGAATTGTTAAGACTTCCATTAAAATGTACAATACATGGTTATAAACTTTTAGTTTATTAAATATAGCCCGATAATTGGTATTATTAGTCCGAAAAATAATACAGTATTAAGAATCTTTATTTAAGCAGAAATTTAATTTATATAAAACTAGGGGGTACCCTCTGTTCGCCTAACGGCTGACCAACCCCCATCTTACTAATTATACTTCTGTTCATTTAATTGTACTACACATTGCTCGAATTTTATAACTTTAAGTTACAAGTATTCCGTAGTTCATATCGTATTATTTTTTATCAACATATGATAAACCAAACGAAACCACAGTTCGGACAAATATTTAATTTCTTTTAAAATTTATATTATACAACGCTGCTCATTGCTAATTTATATTGTAATATAATTGTAATTATTCTTATTGCCAATTTATAATCATAATACATATTCAACTTGTCCAGTTTCATAAAGGGCAACAATAATTTGAGCCTTTTATTTATAATATCTTCATTGTTCGCTATATTATCCTTTCTACTTCACAATAATTATAACCACCTCTACATAAATAAATACCATTTCCCGTACGAATTTTTAGTCTAAAATCTATGTTTTATATTAGGAGAGTAATAGGTAAGAGGAGCCCAACTTATGTGTGATTAAATAAACATCTGTGTAATTAGTGCTAATTACAGAGCTAATAGGAGAGTTCCTGTAACCTCCTACTCTCTTCATACTAAAATAAAATAAAATATGGCATGCACCAACAACTATTTTTATATAATAGAGAGATTTAAACATGAGCAGAGTTTTTTTTTTTTTTTTTTTTTTTTAATTAATAAATATTAATGTATATAGGTATCCACGTGTTTTGGCTTATTTTTAATTTTCTTATTTTTGGGTTATTTCATGTTATTTATTGTATATACTTTTCGATTATTATTTACTGTTATTTTGCTTCTATTTATTTTATATTTTTCGAACATATATTGTGAATGTTATCCTACTTCACTATAACTAGTGTCCATGTGGCAGATTGTTATAATACTCAATAAAAAAAAATTAATAAATAAATTTTGATTTAATTTTTTTCTTTGCTTTTTAGGCCTGTATTGATACACAAATAATAATGTAAAAAACATACATTATCAATAATGATTTATTTATATAAATTAAAAATGAAAATTAGAATGGGTGACAAACGTCAATCAAGCGACAATTCATTCAAAATACCAATATTTGGACTGTTACAAAGCAAACAGCGCACACCTGACTGTCTAGACAGCCGCAATTCATCATGGCGCGTCTTATCATTAGCTCGAAATTCCAAAGAGGTCACTCCTGTTATCTCAAATGAACGAACGATAATGAATGATTACCGAAACAGAACATCATCAAGCAGACAAGCAATAAACAGGAAAATATTTCAACTTCCAATGTTTAATTTTAATCTTTTAAATGGTTTGGTCAATGTCGTTTGTATAAAAAAAAAAAAAATCACAATTATTTTTTTAAAAAATGTACGGGAAGTACGGCCATGAGTGAATTAATGTTATTTCAAACTAATGTGATAAAATTATAATATTTTATAAAGTCGGATATGTACCATCTATAAAATGAAATTTAGACATTTTCAATAAATTCATTTTAAAAAAAAAAGATGTTTTAAATGTATATAACTATGATATTTATGATGTATATAATTATTTGATATGTCATTTCAGCTTACATACAGCAGTTGAAGACTCAAAATTTCATCTTTAACACAAAGAGAATAAGATTGTTAGATGTAAGATTGCAACATACGACATTTTTCACTAACAGTAGCAACATGTAAAATAAATTGAGATATAACCAAAATGAGGTTATACAGCTTTTGAAGTCGCTTGACCATCGGTGATTCAATCACTGAATTCCATCCATGGTTTTCATCAATTAGTTTATGAAAGGTTTAATAAATAATCGATATTATTATATCGACTATGATTAGATTATGATTATTATAATTCAGATAATAGATTATTAAGCTGAGAAAATAAAATTAGTCAAACATATCGCTTTTTTTATGGATTAAATCATAAAAAGTTTCTATTTGTTACAGAATGGAAGACCTTGTTTTGGTTTCTTAAATTGAATTCTACGACTGCTGCAAACTCTATATATACATGTGTGTATATATATATATATATATATATATATATATATATATATATATATATATATATATATATATATATATATATATATATATATATATATATATTCAGAAATGCAAACCCAACAATAGTCGCTTAGTCTTAGTCAAGACCGCTTGGGAGATATCGCAAGTGCCACGCCAGAGGCAATTTAAATGTTAATGCCATTCACAGCCATCATGAGGTGTCCATTCGGTTCGGTTTTATATCTCTGTCTTCTTCCTCGATCTCAAGGAATTTGAAATTAAAATCAGTTCGTAAAATGGGTTTCTGATATGGAAGCAATTTTTTTTTTCTTTATTTTTTTACTTGCTATCTCGGAAATTATAGTAATCTGAGGCTGGATTTGCATTGATTGACAGTAGTCATTCCTACGATAGCCTGGTTGTGTATAACAGCTGGTCGAAATATTCAATTTGATTGTTTCAGACCCGCCTGGATGAAATTCGAGTTGGTTGTCGTACATATGATAACAGATTTTCAATCAAGAACTTCCTCAAGAATGGGTCATTTTCTCATTAATTTAATTATTTCAATGAGATACTAAAATTTTATAACCTTATTACGAAATGTGGAAAAACGATGTCCTACAAAGAAATTAGCTAGTTTGGCCTCCTAATTTTGACATGTCTGGTATGGAGGTCACACCAAAAAGCCTAATATATTTAAAGATCACCTTTTTTCTCGATTTTGTCATCACATTTCTTCATTCTTGCAATTGTTGTAACGGTATGTGCTAGCGTTGTAAAGTGTAATTAGTTATAATAAGGTTATGCCTGTATTGTAAACAAAGTTTGTGAGTTCTTAATTTATTTAATAACGTTTTGATTTATTTTTAAAATGCCAAAGCGAAGTGAGAAGGCTGAGTTGCTTGATTATTTGGTTTAAAATGATTTATTACAAAACATGAATGAAGTTGTTTCTAAACTTGGCATGAACAGCTGTCTATCGCTACTAGTTCAATTAATTGAAATTCTTCGATCAATTTTGCGTTATGTTAAGGAACTTACTCATATAGTTAAGTGTAATATGTAGGTAACCTTTACACAGTTACACACATTTAAAACATATTTTTTTTAAAATGAAGTTATACTGTAAGCGAAGGAAATTGTAAGCATTTCATCCGCTTTATGATGATCTATTATTTATATTTTATATTTAAAATTATTAATCTCGTATTTTCAATTCTATGCGCTATTATCCAAAATTGTATCTTAGTGGAATGCCGTGTTAGAGAGGCGAAAAGGAAAAAAAAAATGTATGAATTATAATATCACAGAAAGTAAATAGCGGATCTGCATACCGTAAGCGAGGGAATTATTCAGCATCTCATCCACTCTGTAATGGGCTATTATTTATAACTATTAGGCCCGCGCGCAAAAATTCGCACAGCATATTGTTATTAAATGCCAGATTAATAATAAAATAAAATAATGGAACGTATCAAAAGACAAAGAAATCAAATGTTACTTTATCAATAAATATAATCGACAAATAGAACAAAAATTAATTTAAATCTTCATTAATGTTTGAAACCAATATGTTTACAAATTTCAGTAAGCTGTATCTTTGCTAAAAATTGTCCGATTTCGATTATTTTTATTTTCATTGTGTAGGGAATTTAGTATTCTTTTATAAAATCACAAGTGTGAAAGGGAAAGGTGTGTAATTTTTTAGTTATTCGCAAATAAAGTTTGTTTTCTTTCATAACTTGTTTGCCTGAATATTCGGTGTGATTGGACTATTTTGTCCGCCTGAAGGAGAAGGAAGCCTTCGAAATCGGTGGCTCAATTTTGAGATTCGGTGAAAAATTGACGATGATATGGCTTGCCGATCAAAAACACTATCGACAAATAATATAAACTCCTTCTCTCTCGATCATAGAGACCTCAAGTCGACGAAATAAGACATGAATTCAATGACAGTACTACAATTAATGTACGGTTGTGTGGATGCGAATCCTATGCCTTGCGTTATCTCGAAAATAGTTTTTGGGTTTTGGGTTCCCGGAGGAACTATCCGGGCCTTGCTGTACGCATCAAAATCCTCAATATCCAATTTGTCCCCTATCGACCTACATAACTACCACCGTTCAGGTATTGAAGCCTAGTAAAATGTTTATAGCGACTTTATTTATTTTAGAAAGAAAAACAAAAGTGGATAATACGATTCGCTGACCCCCCGTGAAATTCTGAATCCAACGGTACCCCATTCATGGTATTTGAGCATGACAGGAGCTTATATTTGGTACAAAACCGATTTCGAGCCTTACTGTAATAATATATGTACGGATTTATATTTCATATTATCAATCTCGCCTTGGTGCTTTTACTTCTATCGCGTTGTCCGAAGCACAGCTTTTTATTTTTAAACACAGTCCTTAGTTTTTATTTTATTTTCCATGTTTTTGTGATTTTTCTGTATTATAAACCTTTCGTTAGAATCCATCAGGTCGTTTCTTAACTAATTATAAACAAATGTCCATCGCTACTACTAGCTCAATTGATTGATTAGTCGATGAAGTTTAAGGATGTTTTAAGGAACTTTCTCATATAGTTAAGTGTAATATGTAGGTAACTTTTACATAGTTACAAACATTTAAAACGTATTTTTGGTTTATTATTTTCAATAATCAACCTATATGATCGACCAAAAAATTCAAAAACTTAACCTCCTCTCAAAATTTGAGGTTTCACGTTTCAGGATGCGTAGAATCCGAAAAACGAATAAAAAATTGTTTGTCCGTCCGCCGTCCGCATTTTCTCCGAAACTACTGGACCGATTTTTTTCAAATTTGGATATAAAATTAGAGGTCACCCGAGGATGATCCTTCTTCATCGACAATACTATCCGCCTTTTACTTTCAAAATGGCGGCCGAAAAACCTTCGTTGCTATAGACTGCAGCTCCTAAACGAATGTACCGATTTCAATGAAACTTCGCTAAAGTCATTTTCTTGACGCCCTTTAAATTTATCTATATAACATACTTCAACGAAAAGAAGCTGGAAAAAAAAGTTACGAGGGATGGTAAAATTTAATTCAGAATAACTTAAAAAGCATACACTTTTGAGGTTTTTTAAAAGTTACGGAATTTCCAAAAAATTCGTAAAAATCGGACAATTAGGAGCAAAGATATGGTTTCCTGTTTTTTTTTTTTTTATATGTTCTACTCCTTTGTTTGGTTTTTAAATTTTGAATGTGTTACTGAAGTAATGCTATTTTTTTTTAAGCATATTACTAATGATAAAAAAAAAATTGTTTAGTCCAATAATTGGAATTACCTTTTATTTATTTTTCTTTGTAACTAGGAAGGTAATGCTACTTTAGATATATAATTGTCTGGAAATAATAAACCATTGTGGAATAATTTGCAGCGTTTTTTAAATGAAGTTATTGAAAATCACAGAAATTAAATAGCGGTCCTACATAATATAAGTGAAGGAAATTGTCAGCGTTTCATCCACTTTGTAACGATCTATTATTTATATTTTATATTTCCTATTCACTTCTATCGTGTGGTCTAAACTTAACGTCTCATTTTTTTTTTTATTTAAATATTTATCAATAAAATGTCTAAATACTGTAACTATTTTTAAGACCCTATCTAAAGATGACGTAGAGAACAATTTAAGGACCCCCCCCCCGAACTGGATTAACTAGGCACAAACGCTTTGGAAGTTACAAGATATCCAAACTTGCCTCCCAAAGTTCGGGCAGATTGCTCTTAACTTGGGCTCCGAGGGAAGTCTCCATACCTCCTCGGGGCGCGATTAAATTGATTTAGATAAAATTACAAAGACTGCTTTCTTCTAGTCTAGTCCAAACTGCTTTATAATTCCTCTCAGCTCTAGTTTCCCAAATTTATCCATATTCAAACTTCCTTTATTATTAATTATTTTATTTTCTTAATGCATTTTTACTTTCACTTACGTATATATTTAATATATAGTAAGGGTAAGTATTGCGGTCGAGAAAATTTTTGAATCTGAGTTTTCAACGGAAATACCCTGAGTCGAAGTGACCAAGTCCCGAAAAATGGTCTGTTTATGTGTGTTTGTATGTTAGCAGTCTAGCTCAAAAACGAAAAGTCGTACGAAACTGACATTACGTATTTAAGATAGGTATATGCCTTAGTTGTGATGGCAACTTTTTCCTCGAAATCGGCTAACCGGAACTTTATATCAACGCTGAAACACATTTTCACAATTTTCTCATTTCACAAAACACATTCTCAAAAACGGCTCTAACGATTTTGATTAAACTCGGTGTATCATTGTATAATTAAGTGGTCTTTAATATAAATTAGATCTTATCCCAATTGATGTCACTTTAGAGGGCTTAAATGCCCAATGTTCATATGCATCTTCATCTAAAGTACCTTTAATATGATTTATTTTAAAAATGTTAATCATTTCATATTATTCAAAGTTACGAAAAAATACTAAATATAACTTTTGAAAGAATTTGATAAGTTAATAAAGGAGAAAAAAAAATTAAAATGCAAAAAAAGCTGCTAAAGTCACTTTCTCGACGCTCTTTAAATTTATCTATATAACATACTTCAACGAAAAGAAGCTGGAAAAAAAGTTACGAGGGATGGTACAATTTAATTCCGAATAACTCAAAAAGTATACTATTGTATATTGTATATGGTTTTTTAAAAGTTTATGAAATTTCCTAAAAAAACAAAAAAAAAATCGTTAAGATAAGACAGTTAGGATAAAAATATGGTCTCTAGTTTTTTTCCCCAAAGAGGTGAATATTTGGATAAATTTAAAATATACTTTTTTAATTGTTGAGACTAAAAAAACTTTTTTTCTACAGATATTTAATAAAGTATCTTTCTTAAGAACATTTTTCATAAGAAATAAGTACCTAAATTTATACCTTTATTCTCAGTTCTATATTTCAACATTGCAATCACCACATCCGGAATCAACTTACTCATTATCTGCAAAGATAACTTTTTCAACTAAAAATATCACTAAAATGACATCACTCAAAAATGTTGAAATTGAAGTTTGTCAGTGTGGTTTATAAAAGCAAAGAAAGTTGTGTGTTTTATAAAAGTATGGAGTGACTAGATTTTTATTACATACCGTCGATATATTAAATAGACATTTTGTAATTATAATGGTCTTAACAACTTGTTATCTGTAAACTTTAAGCTTTAGCTCCGTTTAAAATGCTATATCAAAAAATTTTATGATAGCCTAGCATTGCCAGAAAATAATTTCTATTCATAGCAGATCCGTAAGTGAAAGTTGTGAGTTGCGCGCACCAGATTTTTTTTAAATACACATTTACGACTATTTTTCCGAAACTTCTGTAGCGCACATTACACAACTTTCACTTACTGCTCTACTTTGATTTAGTGTTACCCAAAATCTAACTGTTGGGAGACCAAGACTAATACTATTATAATCGATTTTTTGAATAAAAATTAAGGCAAAATTGTTAATAATACTTGACAATCTTAGTTAATATATGTAAAGAATTGTTATAACCAAAATAATTTTGCATTTAACTCTTCTAATTTTTCATTAGGACTTAGTTAAGTTTCTTCCATCTAAAAAAAATATTAATATCTCTATAGTAATAGGGGTATGTCTATAGTAATATCCCTATACTAATACATAACTGCGAGACTGTTGCCAGACTCTTGTGCAAGACCAAGATCAAGCGCAAGACTGGGTGCGCAAGACCGAGACTCGTCTTGGTCTCGTATTTGGACAACACTATTTTGAATAGAATTTATTTTCTGAGCTATTATAAATTTTTTGTAGTGCATTTTTAACGGAACTAAAGCTTCAGCCTCACATCTAAGAAATTATGATACCATTAAAATGATGTAAAACTTACTAATTATTTTTACGAAAGGCAATAAAATCTTCGTATCTCCATCTGTTATTGTAAACCACTTAACTCCACTTTCTGAGCTATATATGGCTACAGAGATTTGAAAGTACAATTGTGAATTAATCAATAAATTATTATGGATTGTACCACTATTAGTTATTAAAATCTTCATTTTTTTATTGTAAAGTTTACTAAATAGAGTTCAGTAATTTTCCTTGTGTATTATCGATAGGCCAAAAGTCGATGCACTAATTGCAAGTTGATATGGTGTGATTTACGCCAACTTATTCACTAATTTAATTTTCTAAATGGTTACATGATGAACTTTCGGAATAAACAGACTAATATAATTTTTTTTTTTCTAGAATAATGATAATTATATTTTCAATGAAGAAAAACAATACAATCTGCTACAATATAGAATATTGAGTATTGAGCAAGTAAAATGATATACATTAAAATAAAATTTAAAAAATTGTAAAAAGGGGAAAAAATACATCGAAAAAATAACAAAGCAGGAAATTACAAAATAAAAAAAAAACTTAATAAAACAATACATTTAATTATTTGAATATGATATTGTATCTAGTGTTATTAAACTACAGTAAATGTATTTAAGGTTATAAACATTATGATTTTTGGATTTGCATATGTCAAATGATACAGACGAAAGCACAATAAAATGTTTTTGTTAAAAATAAATATTAAATGGCATCAAGGAACTGCACAAACCACAATAATTGATGCTATTCCTCGAGAAGATTGGACTCACCAACTTGCCTGCTCCTTTCAAAATAAATGGAACGTTGAATGGGAAATGAGTTCGGCAAAACTGGAAAATGAGTTCGGCTGGAAATAAAAACAAAATGTATCAAATGGAACACATCAAACAGTAAGTCTTGACGATAAGAAGTGATACTATATCGCCTAAGAATAGGGCACTGTGAGTTTTCCCATGGATACCTCATGCGAGAATTAGAAGCTCCAACCGGCACACATTGCCAAGTACCCAGAACAGTAAAACATATATTATTAGATTGTAGAAGGCACGCTAATATAAGGAAAAAATTTCAAATGGGAACGGAAATGAAAGAAATTCTGCGAGATGGGGAGAAGGAAATAGAAAAACTATTCAAATATTTAAAGAATATTCACTTTTATCAACGAATATAAATAGAAACATTAAGCCAATGACCTGTAGGGGTAGAGGATAAATAAACAAATAAAAATATATATTAAATATAATTTTTCAATTAAAATTATTCATCGCATATTTTAGTTATCATAAACCTATTTTTACAGTATGATACAAATAACTATCAGTCAGTGAAAAGTTTACTACTGTAATTTATAAGCAATTATAATTGTAATTACTTCGTTAAATTCAAAACTATATTTATACTAAAATTTATATTATTAATCCTATATTATTGATGTTTTCAGCTATATTGAGTTGTTTCAAGCACACACCGTAGTTTTTTTTTTAAATTGTATTTAGTTATTTTTATTTAATTTTGTTTTTTGTCAACTATTATTATTGTGCGAGGGACTGAGTGAACCCAAACGGCGGTCACGAACTCACTCAGAGGCGATGCAAACATTCGCCGCCCACTGGGCACTCCATCTTGATCAATGGTTGTCTTCCCTCATACCTCCCTGCTCTAACCTCCATGCTCTCATTCATTAATGCTCATTCATTCAGGAATAGATCGACTCATCTAATTTAAGAGGCAGTCCATTCCGGGATGATACGATACACTTACGTTATAAATCGACTAAATTATTTTTGAAAACAAAATTATCTTCGATGAGTGATCAATCATTAAGTTTTAATGTAAACAATAAGTTCGATTAGAAAAATAATAAATATTATTCTTAAAATCTAGTTCTTTTCATTTAAATCTTTTATACACCATAGGTAGACTTCAGGATATCGTTGGAGGCGATCCCCCCTCAATAATTTGAAGTAAAATTAAATCAAAATCGTGAATGAATAAAATGTGTAAACTAAAATCGATTAAGAAAAGTCGACTGGGCTACCATATAATAGTTGATATATAACGATTTTATAGATATGTGAATTTTACTTTCATTTACTTATTTTATTTTCCATATTTCTTTTTCTTTATTATTTCTATCTTAGTTATTATTTGTATGTACATATTGTGTGAATGATTCATGTAGCCTTAATATGAATGCCCCTCAAAATGGCGGTATGTATTAATATTCAATAAAAAAAAAAAAAACTTTTATTTAAATTTTCATTTATTTTTAAAGATGATAATATTTATACAGGTAATATTAGACTTCTAGAGCTATAAAAAAGTTCTTATAAACAATGTGTCCTATTTTCGGCGGAATAGTAATAAATTTAAATTTTGTGTTTTTTTTTTTTTAAGTAAGTCATGGTTTTTGATGAATAGGAAGCGATAACTAAAACATTAGTTAATATCATTAATTAAAAATTACTCTTCTTTTTTTTTCCTATGCCATAGTCATTGGTCATTCGACCATCCGACTTCTTGCTTTCCAGAATAAGTTTGATTTTTTATATAATCATTTACAAATGTTTTATTATTAATATCCGTCAAAGCAGGACAAAAAAATACTCTCCTGTAAGATAGAAAAAATTTAATTAAAACAAAGGCAGAGTTTGTTATTGCTAAAACCATTTAAAGAGGACTTTTGACCGAAACCTAAGCTATGTTCTAATATTTAGAAAATCATGAATTATTCCCAACTTCTATTTAACATTCCCCAACTAGTGTTGTCCAAATGCGAGACCGAGACGAATCTTTGTCTCGCCAACTCAGTCTTGGTCTTGGTCTTTCGCAACAGTCTTGCAGTTACTTATTAGCTTATTACTATAGAGATATTACTGTATTTTTTTTTTTAGATAGGAGAAACCTGATTAAGCCCGAATGAAAAATTAGAGGAGTTAAATGCAAAAGTATATTGGTTATACCAATTCTTTGCATATATTAACTAAGATTGTCAAGTATTAGTAACTATTTTGTCTTAATTTTTATTTGAAAAATCGATAGTTTTTTAGCAGTCCTGGTCTTGGTCTCGCAACAGTTAGGTGGCCTTCGTCTTGGTTTTGCTAAGTGAAAGACCAAGACCGATTACCCGACTACCCCCAACTATACTACAGATACCCTAAATTTAGAAAAAAAAAAATCATGTTTAATAAGCTTTAAGTCTATATTATTAAGTCGTGAATTTATCGTCAGGGATACCCAGAAGGGAGATTCATGGCGCAAGTTGTGCTATCAAAAGTTTTAAGGGGGAGGAGAGGGGTACATTTTGACAGGTTTTGAATTTTTGAGAGGATACATTTTGACGAGATTATGAATTTTCGAAATTAAAAGTTTCAAACCAGGAGACAGGAGTAAGGCATAGAGCACACCAATGAAAGTGTAATTGTATATGAATGAAGATTTTTAAAATTCTACTTTAGCTTGCACTGTTTTGAGAAGATGAGAGCAATAAAATATCCTGGGAGGGGGAGGAGTTCATTTGCCATTGACCTTGAAGCACCTCTGAGTTTATTACAAAATACCTAGAGATTCAGCTCAAATTGTGTAAAAAATGAGGTATTTTGATATCCTGTCATATTAAAGTACACGTTTTTTTCAGCAAATTACAATAAATTATAGTAAAGCTTTCGCCACCGCTCTCCCCTCCCCCCGATCGAAATCGAGTCTGCGTCTATGATATATACATTTTAAAATTCTCTAAGAAGTGATTTAAAAAAATTGTAAAAGCTAAGCGACATCGAGTGTGTTATTTGTAAGTGGAAGGGTGACCACCAATTGGGTATGTGTGATCTGCCAAACTATAGGATGCAAGTTACACCGATCGGGCTAGACGTAGGTCTCAAAGTGCATGCTGTAGAATGTGAGTTCGATTCCCAACTGGTTCAATTAATATTTATTTATCGACGGTCCCAGGAAATGAACCATAGCACTCCCAATAGCTAGCCGTAAGAGATTGGAAAAATGATCAAAATACCTCCTTACCGGACTAGTTTTCTTACTACCATTACCAGTAGTGTATGTACGTACATCGGGAGTTGCCATGTATTTTGCTAAGATATCAGTAATCTTCCAGAAGTTTGGTCTGTTTTAGAGAAATTCCAACAGCCGAAATCCACGGATCTAGACAAATTTGATTATGTCCTTGAACCTGAGTGGAGAAGAAAATTTTATATTTTCCAAAAATTGATCTTCTAAGGCCACGGTAGGCTGCCGGAGCATCATGGATCGTAAACAAAGTGAGTTAGATAACTCACAAGCTCTTCGATGTATGTATACATATATATATATATATATTTTTTTGTAAGCATATGATATAATAATAAATTATTTAATCTAACAGGATGTTTCTTGAATATATTGTAATTTTGACATCCCAGTACTTACATATTGAACATTTAATTCAGAATATCTTGAGACGTATGCCATGAAGTTATACAAAAAAAAAATGTATGTAATTTACACCAGTTACAAATCATGAAAATATATTCATAATACAATAATATACAGCCTTCAACCAAAAATATTATTACGCTGCTGTAATATTTTTTTCATTATTTTAGATAATTGTTATTTTTTTTTAAATATGACGTTTAAATTTAAACAATTTATGTAATAAAATGTTTAGCGAATTAACATAAGTAATTATATTTTTTTCCTAAAGTATAAATATAATAGTAGATAAATATTTTATATAAATTAACAGTTGATATTTTAAATTTGAATTATTGAACGTTAGTAAATTAAAATTGTTTGTTTGATAAATAAATAAAAATATATTGTAAATAGAACGGTAGTAAACTGTAAATTATGATTTAACTATGATTTGTTAAATAGTATAAAATAAACAAGTAATCAAACTGTTCACTTAAACAATATAAAATGTGCAAATAATTTAAATAATTATTCAAATATGTAGTTTAAAAAAAAAAAATTAATACCAATCTGTCTCTCGTGCTTAATAATATTACTCGATTTAAAAATAAGTAATATATTGGAAAATAAATAAATTCGATACAAAACATTCATTATATTCCGAATGTTACAGACGATCAAACAAATATTTTAGGATTCGATCATTCATGGATTAAATTCATTAACGGTTTAAAGATGGGTTTATGTTAATAACATTTATTAACAGAATGTTATTTCTTAATTCTAAAAAAAACAAAAAAAAACAAAATTTGATGCCTACTTTTTACACCTATCAATTAGATAAATGTTATCAGCAAAAGTATACTGACATTTGTAAGGTTAAATCATATAAAAATGTTTTAAAAAATCCTGAAAAATTAATAGTGTGATCCTGTATTATTTTTTTTTTGTACTTTTCAGGGATACTTGGTCCCACTCCTCACCATCTAAAATTACATAATAAATTATACAAATATTAAAAAAAATATATTATAATATTAAACATAAAAATATTAAAAATGTAAATGACTGGTACAGAACAACTTTTAATTTATAGCGTAATTCATTATTTATTTACTCAGTTAATTATATTGTATCTGAGGGCAAGAATTGAGGAGAAAATAATTAATAAAAAAATATCAAGAATATAACTAATAAATACATGTAAATATCATATACTATATAATTTTTATTATTATACTTTATATTAAGATATATGGAATGCGAGGATGGGAATAAGACTGAACAGCAAGTGGGGACGGGAATTTTATTTTTTTTTATTTGTCCTTCAGAAGTTGGGCCAAACAAATCCGATAGTCCGACCCACATTTACCTTGCATCAGATGTAAGCTGACTTTGGAATGTTTTTAAAAAATACAAAAAAATAAAGGAATTTTTTATTTTTATTGTTTTTTGAGTAGAGAAAAGGGAGGAGAAAAATTCTAATAATTTGATTGTATTTTTAGAGATCGAGGAGAGACACACTAAGAGGCGAGGTGTTTACGAGTGATAACGGAACTGACAGATAAGAGGTTTGTTATTGCCCGATAACAAACTCAGCTTACACACACACTGTCAGTGTAGTGCGACCACAGACAGTTCCTGGATGCGGCAACAAAAGTGAAAATAACTTATCGATTACTCTCGTAGGAGAAAGTGACAAGTTCGTCCCCGGCGTTCGTTCGCGAAGAGGAGTCGTTTACTTTTTGGCGGGAGTTCCTTCCCCACACACTATTTTAATATGATCCGGGAGAAGTGAAGTGGGAGAGTGCTAGAGGCTATTTATGTACCGGGATAGGGACAGGGAGAGGATCAGTATAGGATAATCTTCGGGAGTAACAAGCCAATTAACAGGCAGAGATGGCATACTCACGAATACCGACAAGAGACGCCTACTACCATTAAAGATGATCTCGACGGCCGGGCACAGACACTACATGGACACTGACAGCACGCACTGCGAACCGAACCACGAGCGGCGCGGCACTGGCGGGGCAGTGGTGGGGGGGCAGTGGTGGGGGGGCAGTGCTGCCAACCTCCACGTGCGGGTTCAATAACCAGTCACGGCGGCAGCACTGTCATCGCCCCCCCCCTCACCACAGTCGTCCCTATCTATAGCCACAATATATATACATATTTACAGCACTGGAGCTTTTCACTATATTATGATAATAATTAACATAAACGAAGACTTAACATTTCGATTTCCGCCGTAAACCAATGACTTCCTGTCCTTCAGTATCCTTTAACAACACCTCACTTATTCCTGTTGAACAAATACGATATCTTGGACTCCATCTGGACAAACGTCTAACTTGGAATCCTCATACCAGACTGAAACGACAAGAAACAGCTCGACGTTTCCAACACTTACGAGACAAACGCTCTAACCTTCCAATCAATTAATAAAAGACTGATTTACATGACTATAATAAGGCCTATTTGGACTTACGGAGTTGAGCTATGGGGCTCCACTAAACCATCGAATTTCTCTCGTATCCAATCCTTACAATTCAAAATCTTTCGTAAAATCCTCAATGCTCCTTACTTTGTTACAAATAAAATTATCCACAATGATCTTAATGTTCCTTATGTTTCAGATTTGGCAAAATCCAGATATCTGTCCTTCCATAATAAACTTCATAACCATCCCAACCCTCTTGTCTCTAACCTTGCTTCCTATTCGTTCCTGATAAACCTCCGAGGCGTCTGAAAAGAAGATGGCCACGTGATCTTCTAATATAGACATATTATTAGAGTGCTACCAATGGGTAGTTTCTCAACATGTGTGTCTGTCTTTATACCAATGTGCGAATTTACCAGATTTATTTTTTGTATACAGTTGTAAATTTCATATAAATAAATAATAAATAAAAAAACATTTCGATTAGGAGGGGGGAGGGCGAAGTATAAAAAAAAAAAAAAGTCTGCCAAGTAAGGTCAGTATAGCTTCCTCACCGTTTCCGTTATATATTACAAGGTATACAATTTTTCGTATGAGAATAAAATCTCTGAGAGAAGCAGAATCGGAATAGCCGATAACAGTTACCCTTCAACATTCAACAAAAGAATGTCGTATTTGAATATTCCATACTTGATTATGCTTAATAAAAAAAAAATGCACACTGAACATGAATTTCAATACTGTTAGTGCAAAAGATCTTATGTAAAAATGTTGTTTTACAAGAGTGCATAAAAACTCATCATTTCTTTATGCTTTATTAGAATAATTTCATATTTTATTGTCATCTGCTATTTTCCATAGTAGCAGACTAATTATATCAGTTGCAGACTACAAAATGTCACCTTTAATACACATAGAATTAAAGTTGAAAATGTTTACATATGAACTTTTTCTCTAATGATAGTGATATACACTACCGGATCCAGATTTAATTTTGGGAGAGGGACTTCAGCCTGAAAGATTTTATATATATATATATATATATATATATATATATATATATATATATATATATATATATATATATATATATATATATATATATAACGATAATTGATTTGAAAAAAATCCACTGCAAATTATTTCACCATGATTTATTATTTCCAAACAATCATAACAACAACAAAAACAAAAGGTGATTAAAATTATTGGACTTAACTGTTTTTCTTTAATCATTAGTAATATGCTAAACAAAAATAGCATTAGTTCAGTAACACATTTAAAATTTAAAAACCAAACCAAGGATATAACATTTGGCGTAGAACATATAAAAAAAAAAACCGGAGACCATATCTTTGCTCCTAATTGTCCGATTTAAAAATAGTTACAGTATTTAGACATTTTATTGATAAATATTAAAATTAAAAAAAAAATAAGGTGTTAAGTTTAGACGACACGATAGAAGTGAATAGGAAATATAAAATATAAATAATAGATCGTTACAAAGTGGATGAAACGCTGACAATTTCCTTCACTTATATTATGTAGGACCGCTATTTAATTTCTGTGATTTTCAATAACTTCATTTAAAAAACGCTGCAAATTATTCCACAATGGTTTATTATTTCCAGACAATTATACATCTAAAGTAACATTACCTTCCGAGTTACAAAGAAAAACAAAATAAAAGGTGATTCCAATTATTGGACTAAACTGTTTTTCTTTAATTATTAGTAATATGCAAAAAAAAATAAAAAAATAGCATTAGTTCAGTAACACATTAAAAGTTTAAAAGCCAAACCAAGGATATAACATTTGGAATAGAACATATAAAAAAAAAAAAACCGGAGACCATATCTTTGCTCCTAATTGTCGGAATTTCACTATTTTTTTGGAAATTCCGTAACTTTAAAAAAACCTCAAAAGTGTATGCTTTTTAAGTTATTCTGAATTAAATTATAACATCATTTGTAACTTTTTTTCAGCTTCTTTTCGTTGAAGTATGTTATATGGATAAAATTAAAGGGCGTAGAGAAAATTACATTAGCGAAGTTTCATTGAAATATGTACATTCGTTTAGGAGCTACAATCAGGGAGGGGCTAGGGTCCTTAAATTGTTCGCTGCCTCATCTTTAGATAGGGTCTTAAAAAAAGTTACAGTATTTAGACATTTTATTGATAAATATTAAAAAAATAATAATAATAAGATGTTAAATTTAGACCACTCGATAGAAGTGAATATTAAATATAAAATATAAATAATAGATCGTTACAAAGTGGATGAAACGCTGACAATTTTCTTCACTTATAGTATGCAGGTCCGCTATTTAATTTCTGTCATTTTCAATAACTTCATTTAAAAACGCTGCAAATTATTCCACATTGGTTTATTATTTCCAAACAATTATACATCTAAAGTAACAGTACCTTCCGAGTTACAAAGAAAAACAAAATAAAAGGTGATTCCAATTATTGGACTAAACTGTTTTTCTTTAATTATTAGTAATATGCAAAAAAAATAAAAAAATAGCATTAGTTCAGTAACACATTCAAAGTTTAAAAATCAAACCAAGGGTATAACATTTGTAGTAGAACATATAAAAAAAAAAATCGGAGACCATATCTTTGCTCTTAATTGTCCGATTTTAACGATTTTTTTAAAGGAAATTTCGTAATCTTTTAAAAAAACTATATACAATATCAACAAAAAAGTAAAAACTATTCGAGTTATTCGGATTTGAATTTTACCATCCCTCGTAACTTTTTTTCCAGCTTCTTTTCGTTGAAGTATGTTATATAGATAAATTTAAAGGGTGTCGAGAAAATGACTTTAGCGAAGTTTCATTGAAATCGGTACATTAGTTTAGGAGCTACAGTCTATAACAACACAGGTTTTTCGGCCGCCATTTCGAAAGTTAAAGGCGAAGACGTTCACTGCCCTAGGCATTTAATTTAAGCCTCGAATCAACAAAAAACATTGGAATTGTAGTTCTGAAGGTTTTATTAATTTCCAAAAACAAAGAATATAATTATTATGAAACGAGCAAATATAATAACATAATATCCTATATATTATTTCTAAATGTGTAATTAGTTGGTACGCCACAAGTTCGTCAATTGTTCATCAAATCCACTGATTGATCATTTTGAAGATAATGTTCTCCTTCACTTGCGAAAAATAGTCCCTCCAAATTTCTGCAAAAAAAGTTATAAAGGAAAAAAACTTAATTTGCGAATAAATCAAAAATTATGCATTACTTTATATATATAATTAATTATTTCTTAAAGTCATTTTTAAGAAATCCTTTGATCAAAGCCTTATTTTAAATATTATCTTTCCAGTCAGTGCTTAAAAATAGGACCTTGAAAAGTAATTTGTACAAATTTTTTGCTCTATTATGTTAAATGGAATATTGTAATCGACCGTGGAAAACGCAATTAACTCCTCTCTCACATAATAGATAGGATCTACTTATTTCCATATTATTTTGGTATTTATTCACAATAATTCTACAAATTATTCGTATGTGGCCTCTAGTATTAGAATATTTATTGTGTTTATACTATTGTAGAATTTTGAAATACATATAATTTTTATATCATATTTCTATAATTTTAAAAAATATTCAAAATTGGCTTTGTATCTTATTATTTAACGGGGAAAGTTCCTAAACTCAGCGCTAATAGATCCATCAGTGAGATACATCGGAAAACCATCAAACCGTTCCTAAACTCATCCGCAGGATGTAACATCGGTGTTCTTATTTTTTTCTTGATTGAACTCATGATAATTAGAAAGATTATTAAATTACCGTCAAAACGAAACAAAAATTGTAAAAATCGGACAATTATTAACAAAAATATAGTCTATCAGTTTTGGTATACTTAATAATTTCTTCCTCTTTAAAGATATTGCATTTAGGAGCAGAATATTCTACTACAATTTTTTTCCTGGCTGATGTATTAACTTTATTATTTTTTAAAGGCATTTGTTTGTTCTTACATTTTATTTGTTTTAATAATTTATAAAACCCCATAATCGAGGATTTATTTTGTCTTTATTATTTTTCCAGTCAGCGTTTAAAAATAGGTCCTAGTAAAGCAATTTCTACAAATATTAGTTAATTATTTTAAATGGAATATTGTAATCGACCAAGCAAAAAATATTAATTCCTTCCTTACATAATAAATAGCATCTACTTATTTCTATATTCTTTTTCTATTTCTTCAGTAAACAAAATTTTCTGCGAATTATTCGAGTAGTAATATATTAGAGAAGGATGGTGAGGATGATCAGTCAAAATAAAATAGTAAAAATAAATAATTGTATTTATTTTCAAATACTAGTAATATATTAGGTTGGAAGTTGTAGAATTATTTATATGTATATGGATGTACATAAAAATATATTAAAAAAAAAAAATGGGATTTATTAAGAATGGAAGGAAGGGGGAACAGCCTTTTTGACATAGGCACATTTCTATACTTTTTTCCAGCTAAAAATTAATAATCTTAAAAAAGACGAAAACTATTTTTGATTTATTAGTTTGCTCAACCTTAAAATAAAAACAAAATCTTTTCACAGTCTAACTAGTTATGTAAAAATATCTATAAACATATATTTATACTTATACTTATTAAATATATATGTATTCAAAATTTATAAGAAAATACGTGGAAACGAAGGTTTACAATTGAGAGATGAATCAATCATAAAATCCTAGGAAATGTTTCTATATAATTATCCCTTAATATAAATGAAAATTTGAATAATAGAAATATTTAGGTCATGATAATATAGGCTACTCGACTTTTCGTATTTTCTTTATCGATTTTAGTTTATATATTTTATTCATTAATGTTTCTTATTTGTTATTAATTTTGATTTTTTTTTTTTTACTTCGAATAATTGGGAGAAGGGGGGCGATATTCGATATTCTCATTCCCTTAACATTTTTATTGGATCGCACCCCTCCCTTGCCTCCCTGTAGTTTGCGCATAATATAATGACACAGTATTTATTTATTTAAGGCCCTCTCCTCATAGGCGCAGACTTCGGAGAAGAGGGGGGTGACGGGTGCCATCGCCCCCCAATAGAAATACTAAGGAGGCGAGTGGCGTTTCTTCACTCCGATTTTTCGAAGAACAAAAATAAAATCAAAATCAATAAGAATTAATCCACATGAATAAATAAAATATTTAAACTAAAATCAATCAAGAAAACAGAAATAATTGCTTAGATGGCTAAGCTAATGTGTAGGTACGCAAGTATTTGACCACGCAATATGTTCCTAATATTGAAATTTTAGTTTGTATTTAATAATAATTATATGTAGCTACATAGCCTAGGTATTATGATTCATTTATATTCACCCATCTATTTTCATTTATTTATTTATTTTTTTTAAAGATTTTATCACAATTCTCGCCACAAATTTGAAACCACAGAGAATTGAGAGTTAATCTCAATCCCTCAAACCTTTAATTAAAAATAAAAAATTATAATATATTCGATTGTTTTGTTAACATAATTCCAAATCTAATCATACACAAAAAAAGAAAAAATTAAAATGAATATATATATATATATATATATATATATATATATATATATATATATATATATATATATATATATATAAATATATATATATATATACATTTATTATTATATTTAGTAATATTTCGTTCGTTTTACAACTATTGGGTTGATTATATGAAGTAGTTGGCAAAATAAGATCTATCACAAAGCTTCCATCTCAGAAACCCATTTTACGAACTGATTTTAATTTAAAATTCCTTGAGATAGAGGAAGAGGACTGAGATATAAAACCTCAAGATGGCTGTGAATGGCATTAACATTTAAATTGCCTCTGGCGTGGCATTTGCGATATCGCCCAAGCAGCTTCGACTAAGGTTTTGCGGCTAGTTGGGTTTGCATTTATGAATATATATATATATATATATATATATATATATATATATATATATATATATACATTTATTGTTATATAGGAATATATCGTTCGTTTTACAACAATTTGGTTGATTATATGAAGTAGGCAGCAAAATAAGATCAATCAAAAATGAGCCTTTCAGCAGTATGGCTTCCCTAATTTCAACATTTTTGATTATTAATTTTAGTGATATTTCTAGTTGGAAAAATGTATATCTTTATTCACATTTCTGTATTTCAACACCTTACAATCACCTTAGCCTGGAATCAACTTATTCACTCTCTGTAAAAATATTATAATGTTTTTCAACTAGAAATATCACTAAAATGACTTTACTCAAAAATGTAGAAATTGGAGTAAAAACCATGATTATGCCGAATACAGAGTTATATTTCCATATACGACCCAGCATTTTGGATATGATTTTTCGATTGAAAAAACTTATAATCTTACATTTAGGTTGTAATCATGCAATAATACAACGTTCGCGGGCCGGATTGGAGATGTTTGCAGACAGAATAAATGAAAGTACAGGCGTAGAGGGGAGCCGCTGCCCCTTCCTAAATAATTTGAAAGAAAAGAAAATATAATTTAATAAAAAAGATTTGCCGAAAATCGAAGAAATGTAATTTTTAAAAATTGTTATTCTATGTATATAGTGCGTTTCATATAAAAATATTTATAAATTGTATTCTTTTTCTTTTATTTTTTTTACCTCTTCCTCACTTTTTAGGCCATACGGGTTTTCCCGGGCCAAGAGGTGAGGTCGAGAGATTAATGCCAGAGTTATAAGTCTCCCAGCACCGGGAAGCGAAATCGAAAATATTTGACCATTATTAACTTTAGTTTATCCGCTCGGCCACTCCACCCCCAAATATTACGATCCACAATAATCAATTGTAATAACAATAAAGTATAATACCATACTTAGGGTTTGAAATAATTTATCTACTTCAGATTTTTCCTTTATTCGGTCTTCCCCTAATATGAACGTTGCGTACACCCTAAAAGATATTAAAATTAAAATTTAAAGATTTCAAGAAATTAAATTCGTAAATTTGCTATCCTTTTTCGAACTGATGGATCACTTGTTATCAATCGTCCATTTGTAACAATTATTAAATGTTTATACTTTTAATTAATTAGGAATATTTTATTTAATTGGGAAAATGAATTAAACTTTTCTTTACCGTAAGAAAAGTGATATTTGTTGAAGTTTCTGTTATGATTTGTTGGAATATTGCAATTAAGAAATTTTAAAAAAATAAAGTTTGAGCTTGTTAAAACGAAAATAAGAATTTAACAAATGTTATCCAACTCACGCCCACCTTGTTAAAACTTCACACAAGTTTTCTCGCCAAGCCAATTTTAATTCCTAGGCTTATTAAAACGGATCAACTTCAATCTGTGAAATATATATATATATATATATATATATATTTATCTGTAATGCGGAATATTTTTAAAAGAAAATTTTGCCAATTGGGGTTTATTATTGCTTCCTGACCATTTGTAACACCAAATAATTTGTTTATGAATGATTTTTTTAAAATTAAAAATTTTAAAGGGTTAGTGATGGGTTTATAATAAAATGTTAATGACAGAATATTTGTTATATAAAAAAAAAAAAAAAATTGAAGCCTACTTTTTACAGCAATCATCAACGAAATATTATTAGCGAGAGTATAATGACATTTTTAAGTTGAAATCTTATAAAAATGTTTTTAAAAAATCCTGAAAAAATCAGTTTTAATCAGTAAATTATTTTTTTTCCACATCTCAATTAATAGTGTGATCCTATTTTATTTTTTTTTGAATTTTTGAGGGATATTTTGTCCTCATTATCTAAAATTACATAATAAATTATGCAAATATTTAAAAAATATACATTATGTTATTAAACATAAAAATATTAAAAATGTAAATTACTAGTATATTATAGAATCTATAATGTATTATTTATATAATTTTAGATGCTGAAAAGGTGGTGTAAATGATTTGTTTAAAATTTAAAATTAAAAAAAATCACTACTGGTTACTTTTGCTGACGATACCGCAATCCTCAATTCAGATAAAAATCCTATCCGAGCATCCACCACTCTTCAAAACTACTTGAACGATATTGCTGATTAAGCCACAACGTGGAAAATTAAAATGAACAAAAAAAAAAGTGTGTACATAGTTTTCACACTTAATCATACCCCTTCCCCCGAAATATATTTTAATGACATTGAAATTCCTGTATCCGAGGAAATTAAATATTTGGGTTTTTACCTCGACAAAAGACTAACTTGGAGGACACACAAGAGACAAAAACGTATGGAATTAAACAGACGATACGGTATTTTATCTAGGTTACTTGACAGACGCTAAAAATCATCTTTGTCTAACAAACTAACACTATAAATTTTTACAAAAACCAATTTGGACTTATGGCATACAACTGTGGGATTCCGCTAAAACTCCTAATATTAAAAAAATCCAGTCTTTCCAATCCAAAATTTTACGAAGAATAGTTGACGCACCATTTTCGCAAACGACAGATTACATAAAGACTTGAACATCCCAACAATTTCAGACACTGCAAAAATAAAATACAACAACTTTCACCAAAGACTAACTTAAAACACAAATCCTCTGACAGAAAACCTTAAAAGCACCAGAAACCCGTACAGCCCACCTCGACGATTACATAGGCGGTGGCCAAGAGACCTGCTGAACTGAACTATTTCCTGGATTGTAATGGAACGCTGTGAAGCTGCCGAAAAATTTGCTCATTGCAAAGAAAGATGCAGATCGCAAATTTATTTTTTTATGTCCAATTTTATTTTAATAAATAATAATAATAACAAAAAAAATCACTGAACAATATAATCTACTGGTTAAGCCGATTTTAATACATTGTCAAGGAGACTACATCTGCGCATGCTTCGCCAAAAGTAATGGAATTTATTTAAATTAATAAAGGGCTATTTGATTCTAGTCTTAAACTTTTTTTCTAATAGCTTATTTATTGAAATATATTACAATCTGTCTCAGGGACATTAATAATAGTGTTCACAGATCACATTCACACTCTATGTACAGTAAGTCTTAAACTTAAAGTCGGAATACAAAGTCGGGTTTGCACATTTCAAAAACATTAGAGATATAAACAGTCACAAACAAAAAGCACTAGAAAAAGGAGTTTTACACGTATCAGTATTTCATATTAGTTCATGGCATATCTAGATAATGATACATGGCGAACATTATTAATATCATTTAACCTAATGTTTTGTGATTTTAAAAAATAAATAAATACCATTCTACATAAACCAGTGGCTGAAAAAGCGTTTTTTGGACCTAGTGGGAATTGAAACTTGTAAAGAACCATTAAAAACTATAACTCGAAAATTCGAATGGATTAAACTCCTTTCCATATCTCATTACAGGATCTATGGAAACGTACTTTTAGGCTAAAGCCTGTCCCCTAAAGCTTAAAAAAAGCAAAATAATATATTTTTTAATGATTCTAATGATGATTTTTTAATGATGATAAGAGGTTTTTCATAGGTCACCAGGACACGAACTCGTAACTATTTTATCAAATTATTATTATTATTATTAATACAGTTATGAGAGGTGGCCGAACGAGCTAATGGGTGTGAAAAACACGATGCCTTGCCCGGAGCAACCTGTGATAAACCTAAAGTTTACGAGTTCCAATACCGATGACAGGGGGGACTTTTAACTCTGGCATAATTTCTCCCCCCTCTCCACACACAATATATTATTATTTAGTTATGAAGCATTTACAACTAGAAAATATTTCAGAGTTAAGTTTTCCACCTTTCCCCTCTTTAAGAATAGCAAAATAATTTCATTTTCCTTGGTCCATATTACTTTCATCGAGGGATCAGAGATACAAACATCAATAGTGTCAATATATTATTTTTTTAAATGATAATTCATATAGAGCTGTTAAGTATAATTATATTTCTTTTGCAATATGCCTTTAAAGACCACTTTAACATACTTTAATATAATTTATTTCTGTTTCTTCCAGACTAATTTCAGTTAAAAAAATAAGCACTCCCCCAAAAAAATTCCATTCCATCATCTACTACAGTCTTACGTTGTGAGGTGATAGCAGTAGGAAAGTAAGTTAGTAAAACAATTTTAATTTAGAGCTAAAATTTTAAAGAGATTTTCTTAACACAAAATATTACAATAATGGATCATAATTAATATATGTGGACCAACCATAGGTGCAGACTTTTCATTTTGATTGGGGGAGGGAGAGAGGAGAAGCGATGGATAAAAAAAAAAAGAATGCTGGTAGTTAATATCCGTACGTATATTACTAGTAGGCCCGTGCGAAAAATTCGCACAACATATTCTTATCAATATGCCAAATTAATAAGAAAATGCAACTTATCAAAAGATTAATACACCAAATGTTACTTTATCGATAAATATAATCCACAAAGCAAACAAAAATTAATTTAAATCTTCATTTTTGTTTCGAACCAACATGTATACAAATTTCAGTAAGCTGTATATTTGCTAAATATTGTCCGATTGCGATGATGCTCTTTTATCCTTTTGTAAACAATTTAGTAATTTAGTGTAATTTTTCAGTTATTCGCAAATAAATTTATTTTCTTTCATAACTTGTTTGCCTGAATTTTCTGGGTGATTGTACTATTTTGCCCGCCTGAAGGAGAAGGAAGCTTTCGAAATTGGTGGCTCAATCTTGAGATTTGGTGAAGAATTAACGATGATATGGCTTACCGATCAAAAACACCATCGATAAATAATATAAACTCCCCTCTCTCGATTATAGAGACCTCAAGTCGACGAAATGAGACATGTATTCAATGACAGTACTACAATTAATGTAAGGTTGTGTGGATTCGAACCCTATGCCTTGCGTTATCTCGAAAATAGTACGTTTTTCGGCTTAAAAACGCAGGATCCGATAGTTCCGAGGGAACTATTCGGGTCTTGCTGTACGCATCAAAATCTTTAAGGTCCAATTGGTCCCGTATCGATCTACAGATCTACCACTGTTCCAGTATAGAAGCCTAGTAAAATGTTTGTATCGACTTTATTTATTTTAGAAAGAAAAACAAAAGTGGAGAATACGATTCGCTAACCCCCCGTGAAATTCTGAATCCAACGGTACCCCATTCATGGTATTTGAGCATGACAGAAGCTTATATTTGGTACAAAACCGATTTCGAGCCTTACTGTAATAATATATGTACGGATTACAGTTGCGTACAGCAAGACCCGAATAGTTCCTCAGGAACTATCGGATCCTGCGTTTTTAAGCCCAAAAACGTACTATTTTCGAGATAACGCAAGGCATAGGGTTCGCATCCACACAACCTTACATTAATTGTAGTACTGTCATTGAATACATGTCTCATTTCGTCGACTTGAGGTCTCTATAATCGAGGGAGGAGGAGTTTATATAATTTATTGATGATGTTTTTGATCGGCAAGCCATATCATCGTTAATTTTTCACCAAATCTCAAGATTGAGCCACCAATTTCGAAGGCTTCCTTCTCCTTCAGGCGGACAAAATAGTCCAATTACCCCGAAAATTCAGGCAAACAAGTTATAAAAGAAAACAAACTTTATTTGCGAATAACTAAAAAATTACACACATTTCTCTTGGTTATGTCCGAGATTATATAAAAGGTTACTAAATTCTCTACTAAACGAAAAAATCGGACAATTTTTAGCAAAAATACAGCTTACTGAAATTTGTAAACATGTTGATTCCAAACAAAAATGAAGATTTAAATTAATTTTTGTTTTCTTTGTCGATTATATTCATCGATATAGTAACATTTGATTTCCTTATCCTTTGACACGATGCATTATTTTATTTTCTTATTAATCTGCCATTTGATAACAATATGCTGTGCGAATTTTTCGCACGGGCCTACTAGTTATATGTAAATTTTCAACATAATTATTATGAAACGAACAAATATAATACTGGAAATTTAAAAATAATTTTTAATGTTTAGTAAATAATGTTTAGAAAGTTCTGTTTTTTTTATATTTTATTTTTTTTAATTTATTTATTTTGAATTATAAGAATCTGTCACGTGGACAATAGTTTATAGTGATACATGAACATATCCACACCATATTTAAAGAAAATGTAAAATTAACAAAAGTAAAATGATAATAAAAAACTGCAATAAAAAAATAAAATAACCTAAATGTAAATAAATTAAAAAGCATAAAAACACAGCCATACCTATATACAATATATACAATCAGTCAGGGAACCCCAAGCCAGGCTTCTTCCCCCACTATAGAAGGAAAAGCAGAACTCCAAGAGATCCCTTGCGCTACTCTCTCAACCGCATCACTGGTGCTAAAGCCATTTGAAGAAAGTTCTATATTTTTACATATTTTATGTGTTTATGGATATACATTAGACATAAGGGGCAGTGGGAGAGCCTTCATTACATAGGTGCATTTCTAGAACTTTTTCAGCTATGAATGAATAATGTTAAAAACGATTTCTTAGTTTGTACAACTTACAAATAAAAATAAAATGGTTTCAAACATGTCTGACTATGTAAAATATTAACAAAAACATTCTCTATAAAATATATTTATAATTCTACTTTTTTGCAGAAACTTTATAAGAAAATCTCGTGAAATATAGGTTTCCATATGAAAGATGAATGAATCATAAAATGCAAGGATTTGTTTCTATATCAGTATTCCTGAATATGAATGAAAATTTAAATCATAGGAATATTTGGGTCGTGATAAAATAGTTACGTATTTATTTATAGCCCTTAGCTTAGCCAGCTAGTTGAATTCTCTTAATTGATTTTAGTTTACATATTTTACTAATCATGTAGCATGTATGTTATCAATTTTTTTTTACTCACGATCATTTGGGTGGGGGGAGGGGGATGAAACGATATTCTCCCTTTTCCTCCCTCCGAAGTATGTGTCAATGAGACCAATTAAAATCCAAAATACCAAAGTAAGCGTTATTATTTCAGTTGTATGTTCATATGTTCATGAAGAAACAAAAAAAAAAATTAACTAGATACATTTTCCTGAAAATTGATCAAACATAAGATTTGAGTACGGTTTATTTGATAAACTAAAGCAATGTGAACCGGGTTAAGGTAGATCAGTGTAAAAATTTCAATACTTCCTAATATTGCTGATCAAAAACTGTTTGACATAGCTTAGTATTGTCTAACAATAATTTCTGTTAAAAGTAGTGAAGATTGTGTGATGTGGGCAACAGATTTTCTTATTTTCACTTAGTCATCTTTATTCTCTCATTCACCCCTTTCTGACACCAGGATATGAAACCTTAAGCTTACATTGGAAATCGAATAGCTGTAACTTCGTTAATAGTTGTCCAAAATGAACGATTTTTATATGGCTGACATACAGACAGACCAATGGCTAAAAATGTGTTTTTCGGACTCAGGGGGCTCTGAAACGTACGTATAGATCCGTCGAAAACCGCAGTATACGTAGGAAAGCAAAAATGACCAGACTTTTTACTGAACGGAATACTGAACAAATGGACAGATATTACAAAATGAAAAAAAAAAGTTACACACCAAATGAGTTTCCTTTTAGTGAACATAGCCAAATGAATATTGACGGCTAAGTTGTTAGTAATATTTAGATAAGCCAGACTCATACATAAATGCCCATTTCAATGATTCCAAATTGACTGCATTAAAATCTATGCATCTTTATGGATGGGTTAAAAGCTTTCGACACCCACTGAAAGGCACAATACAGGATCATCACTATTTATAAATTGCAAACAATAAGTCTCTATCAATTTCCAATTATTCCTAAAATAAATTATTGTTAAATTATAATATAATTTTTATAATATAAAAATAATACAACTGTTAGTTTAATTGTACTACTCGTTGCTCAAATTGTATAACTTTAATTTACATGTATTGTGTAGTTCATATTGCATTATTTTTTATCAACATAAAATAAACTGAACGAAACTATAGCTCGGAAAAAAATTCGGCGTCCAGAATTCACCAAATAATTGGTCGACTCCATTCCAAACAGACTGAAAGGAGTGCCTTAAAATAATGGTTTGTCTAAAAGGTGTTGATATAAATTAATATTATTTAAAAGTTTATCAGAAGCGAAATATATCATTTTGACTGTTACCTCACAGTATTTTAATTTTATTGAATTTTGACATATTTAAATCGAGAAGATAAATAAATCTGCTAAAGAGTTTCTAGTTTCATTTGCTTACTTTAACCGTTTTTTTTTTTTTTTTTTTTTTTTTTTTTATGTTTCTTCAGTTGAAGCGGCAGTGGCCCAGAGACCTTTTGTGAATAAGCATCTATTGGAGTTTTGGCAATGGCCGGATCCTCCACTCAAGCCCGAGTGTGTATGATTAGGTTAATTCTTTTTTTTATATACATTTATTTTTATTATTATTAGTTTCTGTATTATTTATTTTTACTTATTGTAAATAGAGTGTGAGTGTGCTCTATGAACACTATTGTAAATGTCCTTGATATGACAGAATGTAATATTTCTAAATAAACAAATTAAAAAAAAATGTTTCTTCGAGGTGTATTAATTTCAATGTGAGCCAATGTATATCTTAAATATCAGTAAATTATTCGTCAACGTTTTTTCTCACACATCACGATATATGCATCTTACATCGGCAATCTGAACTGTGCTAAATTCTGTTTTTCATAAAATAATGGATTTTTCACTTCTTTTTTTTCCACCTACAATCAGACTACAGGTGCCCCACGTTTTGGCCTAAGTTTCAATTCTTCATCAAGTCTAACAAAATACCAGAAAACAAATAAATACTGCCAACATAATAGACTGTAATAGTATGTAGGTAAAACAGATTTTTTTTTTCGTAATTCTAATGATTGCAACCACTATTCAACATCTCTTATAAGAATAAACATTCAATTTCTCCACCATTATTACTTTTATTCTAAAAACGTACAAAAAATATTTTATTATGGTCATTATTTTAAATTCCAATAAATCCCATCAAATTACTTTCAACCTTCGTCTTAAACCAATGACTTCCTGTCCTTCAGTATCCTTTAACAACACCTCACTTATTCCTGTTGAACAAATCCGTTACCTAGGACTCCACCCGGACAAACGTCTAACTTACAATATTCATACCAGACTGAAACGACAAGAAACCGCTCGAAGTTTCCGACTACTTCAACACTTATTAGACAAACGCTCTAATCTTCCAATTAATTACAAAAGACTAGACAATACATGAAGAAAATATATGACTATAATAAGACCTATTTGGACTTATGGAGTTGAGCTATGGGACTCCACTAAACCATCGAATTCCTCTCGCATCCAATCCTTACAATCCAAAATTCTTCGTAAAATCCTCAATGGTCCCTACTTTGTTACAAATAAAACCATCCATAATGATCTTAATGTTTCTTTTGTTTCAGATCTGGCCCAATCCAGATACCTATCCCTCCATAATAAACTTCATAACCATCCCAACCCTCTTGTTTTTAACCTTGCTTCCAATTCAATTCCTGATAACCCTCCGAGGCGTCTCAAAAGAATATCCCGTGATCTCCTAATATAGACATATTATTAGAGTGCTACCAATGGGTAGTTTCTCAACATGTGTTTCATGTCATTATATCCATGCACGAATTTACTAGATGCATTTTTTTTTAAACAGTTGTATATATCATATAAATAATAAATAAAAAAAAATAAAAAAATATTGTAATTATTTAAATTTTTCATAAATAAATAAAAACTATTTGTTACATTATTCAAAACTATTTCTATAATTTATTACAATGCAATACTTTCAGAGAAAATAACTGTTTAATTTATTTGATTCTTATTTGATATAATAAAAATAAAATTAAGAAGAATTATTAAAAGGGTTTTTATTTTCCCCTAAAGTATTATACTGCAGTATTTCGTTTTATAAATATATTTCGCTCCTGGAATCGAGCTTCTGATTTTCCTGAAATATACCTGGCTCGTTTAATGGTTATTATAAAAGAGATCGGGATGGAAAGAGGAAAAAACAAATGGAAAAAATTTAATTATGTTGCTACCGGCTTTGATTAGTCTGAGCATCTGCCAACCAACCATCGCCATTTCCGAGAATTGTTCTTGTATCATTATTAACAGTAATTGTTGGAATAAAATATTGGCTTGGCAAATAAGTCCTTTCAATTCTCCAGGATAAAATAAAACTCAATATATAATAGACATAGAGTTTATTTTAATCTACAACATATTGACCATTTTTTAATATGACTTTTTCCATCTTTCCACTAACTGCATCATGCCATGTTCATAGAATGTCAGGAGTTTATTGTTAAAAAAATGATCCAAGTGTTTTTTGATGTCCTTTTACTTTTGGAATTTCTTTCCATTCATGGAGTTCTGCGGAAATCGGAATAAGTGGTAATCAATTGGAGCTAGGTCTGTTGAATAGGGAAGGTGGGACAAAAGGTCCAAGGCTCAATAATTTATTGCGAGTGACCAATGAGCTGTGGGGTCTGACATTGTCTTGGTGAAACACAACACCCTTGCGATCATTCATTACTCTTCAGGATGTTCACCAAATTCGATGTTATTATATCCGTTGGAAAGCTGAATTATTACTCTTTAAAGCCGTATGAACGGTTTTTTTATTTAAAGTCTTTATAAGGAATACATAAACAAAACCTTACAAATAGGTTTCGATTTTGGATGCCAATCTGTGTAGTTTATGTGGCCCTAAATTTCTTGTAGATAGCTAAAGTCGTATTGAAGTTATAACATTTTTTGTGATGTATAATCATGTGAGGGACCCAAACATTATCCAAACCTGCTACCCATTTAGGGCCTCAGGAATCTCTCGAACTGATTGGGTGGGATTTTGGTCAAAAATGGCCTTCATGTTGCTTATTTAAATTTCATATGGTTGACCAGACCGTTGAGCATCATTGATGTCAAAATTTCCTGAATGGAATTTGGCAAACCAATTTTGATAGGTGCGTTCTGTTAAGGCGTAATCCCCATAAACATTGCGAAATATTCTATGAGCTCCTGCAGCACGCTTACCTTTTTACTTTCACTTACATATATATGTAATATATAGTAAGGGTAAGTATTGAGATCGTGAAAATTTACGAATCTCAGTTTTCAACGGAAATACACGTTTTAAGGTCCCCTGAGTCCAAATAACCAAGTACCGCAAAATGGTCTGTGTGTAAGTGTTAACAGTCTAGCTCATAAACGAAAATTAGTACGAAACTGATATTAAGTATTTAAGGTTTTAATGGTTTTAAGTATTTAATGGTTTTTTAAATGTTTATGGAATTTACTAAAAAAAAACAAACAAAAAAAATCGTTAAAATCGGATAATTAGGAGGAAAGATATGGTCTCTAGTTTTTTTCCCCTGAAGAGGCGAACATTTAGATAAGTTCAAAATATACTTTTTTAATTCTCGAGACTAAAAAAACCTTTTTTCCTACAGATATTTTATAAAGTATCTTTCCTAAGAACATCTTTCATAACAAATAAGTACCTAAATTTATACCTTTATTCTCACTTCTATATTTCAACAATGCTATCACCAATTCCGGAATCAACTTACTCACTGTCTGCATAGATAACTTTTTTAACTAAAAATATCACTAAAATGACATTACTCAAAAATGTTGAAATTGGAGTTAGTCATTCTATGAAACCATAAAAGCAACGAAAGTTATGTGGTTTATAAAAAGAGAGAGAGTGACTAGATTTTTATTGCCTACCGTCGATATATTAAATAGACATTTTGTAATTACAGTAGTCTTAATGACTTGTTATCTGTAAGCTTTAAGAAAAAAAATTGTATAACAGCCCAGCATTGCCAGAAAATAATTTTAATTCAAAGTAGAGAGATAAGTTAAAATTGTGTGTTGAGCGCACCAGATTTTTTAAAATAATACAACAAAATATCCCGATAATGAATGATATTTTCTGCTATATTCACGGTGCAATAGTAAACACAATATTAAGTTATTTTCAACAAGAGTTAACAGATATAGTTGTTGACATATTACAAACAGGATAAACAATCCAGCTTAGAGATTAATTCATCAGATAAGAAATGTATCATAGTGACATAAAAATAAACAGAAAAACCGAAAGGACTTATATTCCAATGTAATACATAGATCGTGACTGCACAAGACCGAGTTGAATTGGCTTTATCCGTCCTAACAGTATTTCCTTGCTACCTTCCTATACCAGACTATTAGAACACGGCAGCCTTCTATATTCTACAGACTCTACAATTCAAACGCTCCTTTCAATCCCGTCACACCAGATCACGTTCGTCCGACCTCTATCCTCATCCTCACCGAACTGCTGCGTTTCATAAATCCTTTTTAATTCAAGTTGTCTCCCTCTGGAAGTCTATATCCTCAGATATTTGACACGTAAAATCAATATCTTCTTTCAAATCTCTCCTCTTCAAACACCTACTCCATTCTCAATCCGATTGATCACGAAGTACACTTAAATACCGCTGTAAGCTGTAAGAATTTCACAGTACACCAAAATTCATTTATATCTTGCTTACTAAATTACTCTCTCTGTTTATTTTATATTTATACACGTTTTTATATCTTTCTATTATCTGTAATTTTATTGAAATCACCATGTAAAAACTACACTGTAGTTTATGAACACACCAGAATATTAATATATATTCTGTATTTGTAACTTGTTCTAAAGAGACACTAGTCCCAGAATAATAAAATTATTTTCATTCATTCATTCATTCTTAGATTTTCTGAGTTACATAGAGACATATTCATTCATTCTGTTCAATATGAGTGGCTTCATATCAAAGACAGACTTGTCATTTTTAATAAGTTGAGTCCGTCGTACCTTTTCATCGAATTATTAACATCTTATCTTAACCTACAACTATATTCTTTACGAAAAATCTTGGAATTGCGGTGTTTTCAATCTGGAGGGGAGCAAACTTTATCTATTTAATGAAGTACTAAAAACTCGTAAATACTCATTTGATTTCTACTTAGATCGTAAGATAATTTGATCACAAAGTCGAGAAAAAAGGTGGCCTCCAAAACTATTGAGCTGTTCGGCGTGACTTACACCCCCAAAAATAACGAGGCTATATAGGACAAATATCCCAATATTTTTGTAGGCCACTTTTTTGATCAATTTTGTGATCAATTTATCTTTCGATCCAAGAAGAAAGCAAATGGCTATTTACGAGTCTTTAGTACTCAATTAAATTTTAGTTTTTATATCTTTCTATTATCTGTAATTTTATTGAAATCACCATGTAAAAACTACACTGTAGTTTATGAACACACTAGAATATTAATATATATTCTGTATTTGTAACTTGTTCTAAAGGGACACTAGTCCCAGAATAATAAAATTATTTTCATTCATTCATTCATTCTTAGATGTTCTGAGTTACATAGAGACATATAGTTAGATATAGGTTCTGAGTTACATAGAGACATATAGTTACATAGAGACATATAGTTACATAGAGGTACTGAGATACATAGAGGTAGAAGAGCAAGTTATCAAGGACACGTGCTGACAATCCCCCGCTATCGGCTGGATCGGGACAGGGCTGACCTTTCGCGTAATTAGCTAGTGCGTGGGCAGCCTTCCACCTCCGGCCTCTTTGGACCACAACTCGATGCAAATACCTCTTTGGTTCCTCTTTGGATATACCAAATACCAGGGTTCCTCTTTGGATATAACGAATACTAGGGTTCCTCTTTGGATATAACACAAAGAAGGATAAACAAAAATTAAGTACAGTGTAATATACCTTCGCCACATCTGAGGTGGCGGGATGAAATGATACAACATGTGGGCGAAAACTGGTGGCTTGTGGCTAGAATATTTACAGATGGAAACAAGTTATAAACAATATTTAGTTGCTCTGTTTTATTATATTTTGTTTTGTTTGTCTTAGTATTAACCGCTTGCTTCCAAGACTGTTCTGTTTACTGTATGGATTTGGTTTTGTTTTGTTTTTCTTAGGTCTTACATAGCTATTTCACAAAAAAACAAAAACATGTTATCTGTTTTGTTTTATTTTAAAAATTAAAAAAAAAATTATTATAACAATTTAAACATATTTTTCTGTGCAGTAGCCAACTCCGTTAAAATCCTCCTTAGGGAGAGGCTTTTGTCAATAATTGATGTCAATAAACTTTAATAATAATAAGGCTTAGCGAACCCGAAGGTTCGATGCCGACACCACCAATCGCTTGTTACACACCTCCCTCCACCGTTCGCCGTCCAAACCCAGTCCCTTCAGATCGGCTTTAATGCAATCTTCCCATCTTCGCTTCGGTCTAGTCAATAAACTTTATTATTATTATATACCTTAGTAATCCCAACTAATATATGCATGGAATGCACAAAACACACTCAATTCTCTAGACATGGGTAATTCACCTAGATGTTGCCTTATAATTAGTGTTGCCCAAAATCGATTACAATCGATCGACCAATGCCGCCTGACTGTTACAAGACCAAGATCAGAGCTAGTAAAAAAAATCGATTTTTTAAAAATAAAAACTAAGGCAAAATAGTTAACTAATACTGGTTGTACTATCGATCAATTTCCGCTGGTACCAGTGCCAACGATGCGGTTGAGAGAGTAGCGCAGGGTTCTCCTAGAGTTCCCTTGCCTGATTGTATTATAATTATCTTTTTTTTTTAGGTTATTTTATTTTATTTATTGTTTATACATTTTATTATTATTTATGTACATATTGTGTAATTGAATACTATAGCCCTAGTACCAATGCCCTTCTGTGTGGCAGACTGTATTAATACTCAATAAAATAATAAACAAGATTATTATTTATTGGTATTTTGCTTCTATTTATTTTATATTTTTTGTACATATAGTGTGAATGTTATCCTACCTTACTATAACTAATGTCCATGTGACAGATAATACTTAATAAATAAATAGAATAGAGAAAACAAATACTTGACAATCTTAGTTACTATATGTAAATAATTAGTTTAACCAACATACGTTTCCATTAAACTCCTATAATTTTTCATTCGGGCTTAGTTAGACTTCACATATATATAAAAATTACAGTAATATCTCTATAGTAATAAGCTAGTAAGTAACTGCAACACTTTTGCAAGACACTTGCACAAGACCAAGACCATGAACAAGACTGAGTTTGCAAGACCAAGACTCGTCTCGCGTTTGGGCAATAGTACATATAATAATTTCAATAGGGTCCATACTCTTGGTCGAACTGATTTCAATGATAATATACGTTTGATTATAAGGAATGAATAAATAAAAACTCCCCAAATGTTTTTATTTTCTTCTTTTTGCTTGGAAGCTGTATGATATTCCCTCAAAAATACAAAAAAACATAAACGCCACAGCTTTAGCACATCGCAGCATGAAATCACAACACAAATTCAATTTCAATAAACCACAGATATTGGGCAAAAAAACAAAAAAAAACAACAATAGAAAATTACTCGAATCCACCCACATCACAAAAAAATAAACTTCTGCTAAGTAAGGTGAGTATAGCTTCCTCACCGTTTACATTGGCTAAAAAATATCTATATTACAAGGTCTAAAATTTTTAACTTGAGAATAAAATCTTTTGAAAAAGACGTTTTCAGAAATTCAGTAAACCCTCAACAGGTTTGAGTTTTGTTTATCAGCGAATACTAAAATTCGAAAAAAAATCCGCATAAGTAGATTGCATATTTGCTGATTTGGGATTTAAAAAAAAACCCAGTGCGTATAGAACATGAATGGCACTAATGTTAGTGCAAAAGGTCGTGTGTAAACATTGAGTGTTTTACAGAAAAGCACAAAAACTAATTGTTTCGTTATGATTTATTAGTATAATTTCGTAATCTATTGCCCTCTGCTATTTTTCATCGTAGCTATTTGTAGCTAATCTGATGCTGCATTATCAATTGCAAAATACAAAATTTAGTACAAATAGAATTAAAAGTTAAAAATAGTAATATGTAACTAATATTAGTAATATGTACTTAATGTTTTATACCATAAGATAAATGTTTTGTACCATCCATTTTTGGTGTGAAAACATTAAGTAATCTTTTTGTTTTTTCAGAGTTAACGAGACCAATACTTTTCTTCAGCCAGAACAAAACTATTTAAGCTGGAATTTAAAAATATATGTAAAAATCACACAGAAACTTGATACCACGACGAACTAGTTGAACTTCAATAAAAATAAACACAATCACAAATAAGATTATTCAAACCCAGAGTAAAAATTAATTTAAATTTTTTTAAAATTACACGAAATCTAAGTAACTGCAGTAAGTATCATGGCAGTAACGTTTGGAACCGACAAAACTATTCATTATAACTTAACTCTTTGAATAAACCCTAAAATTTTATAACTCCATAAATATATCGTCTTAACCTAACTTCCACTCCATATGATCAGTAACCTTCACATTTCACTGTCATTATATTGTTAACAATTATTTATATTAATTTTAATTGTTAAATAGAATTCAATGAAATTCATA